>JAOXYD010245098.1:0-30412 GCA_028565735.1 Pinacopodium congolense
TTTAATTTTTAAATCTGAAATTTTTATTCGAAGAGTTAAATTAAGTTTTAGATATTTAAATTCTAGATAATTACTTATTAATTAAACTAGCTTAGGTTTTCATTAAACTTTTGATTTCTTAGATTAGTTATCAATTTTCCAGATTTTATCTTTCTTGTTTAAGCTTTAGATTTTAATATTTTTCATATTTGTTTTGATTAAAATTTAGCTTGGATTAAGTGTTATTCCCTGACGTTTTGCTTATTCATAGTGTTCTTATTTCATTGATGCTTGATAACTAACAATTGGTACTTGTTTTTAGGTTTTAATTCAAGTAATTATAGTTTTTGTCCAAGTAATAGGTGCTGGAATTTTTGGTTTGAATATTAATTTGAGTTTTGTTGAATTTGGTTCTAGCTGATTAATTAATACCTTAGTAAGTTTGTGTTAGTTTAAGTATTCAATTGTGTTCTTCATTAAGTGTTTTAAATTTTCCAACTTTTAAGTTATTTAGTCAAGTGTGATTTATATTCATTTATTCATTTTTTTAGGTAATTTAATTATGTGTGGCTAGTTTGTTTAAGGGATTGGAGATGTTAGAAAGATGAAAGGATGAAAATTGTGAGAATCATGTCAAATTTATGATTAATTATATGCTTGTTTGTCTAGGTTGGTTTAGAACTTAGATTAAATGTCATGAATTAGGAGTTATCTCTAGGCTTGATCACCCTTAGTTAATTTCCTAATTTCAAAAGCTAGGGTTGAGCGTGTGATATGTAATAGTCCATAGGAATTCTCCAAAGTAGCAATAGGCTAGTTGAATTTGTTAGGATACTTAATCAACTAACGTAAGGTTGCATACCTTTAGGTTACACTTTCCGAGCTTGCGAGTTTGTGGCCTAAGTTAGTTGTTCCTTAATATTTATAGTTTTTTCACTATTAAATCTAGAGAGCTTGTTCTAGGTTATAGATGGGGATAGGGGAATTTCTAGAGCTTGTTAGATTTGACTAAATTAAAGGAAATAAGGGCTTGAGAGCTTATTCGAGCCTATAGGATATTACCATGAATAGAGTATATATCATTTAGATTCTAGGATCAATGATCATCATGACATCCTAAAGATATCTCCAACCCACTTCTTCACTATTGTTGTTCATCTCTTCTAAATTTGCTTTGTGTTTTTGTCTCTGTGATTATGTATTTTGCATCTTAGTTTATCTTGCTTTAGCTTAGATATTAGCATATGGATCTAAAAAAGCTCTCAAATCCTTATTCCCTCAAAAGTAGGTAAATCTAACAAGTTCAAAAAATAAGTTTAACTCCTTTGTAACCTAAAACAAGCTTGATAAGTTTAGTAGAAAAGAAGCATTAGGCAAAGGAACAATTAACTTAGGCTACTAACACACAAGTTCAGAAAGTGTAACCTAAAGGATTGGAATATTAGACTAACTAGTTAAGTTTTCCTACAAACTGATTAATCTATCATTACTTATGGAAATTTCTAATGAATATAATGTGACAAAAGCATCAATCCAAGCAATTGAATTAGGAATTATGGAAAGGGTGGTCAAGCCTAACGATAATCCCTAAGTCTGGTTAATAAACCTAAGTTCTAATCCAACTTAAGTCTAGAACCACCACTTCAATAAGAACCCAACTTCGTTCTCACAAATAATTGCCCAACATCCCTAAAATACCTTCCAACCTTAAAAACTTAGCCACATACGTTAATTTAAATGAAAAAAAGAAAATAATTCCAATATAGACATTCAAACAAATATAAAGGAATAATGGTGATTAGGATTTAATGTTAAATCCAATGGAAACTAAGGATTTTTACGCTAATATTTAACTTAATGCATCCTAACTCTCAAAACCCAAACTAAAACAATAAAAATAGAAATTCTATCACATAAAATAGAATAAAAAATGAATTTAAGCAACCTATAACCTGAAGGATGCATAACCTTCAACCATAAAGAATAACCTAACTAAAAATGCCACTAATTAAAAAAACAATAAAATAATTCATCATTCAACTAGCAATTGATAAAAACATAACTTAGATAGCTACCAAAATTAATAAAAAAAGAATTTAGACAACTAGAAATCAAACTTAAACGACTAAAAATAAGGCTAGAAATTGATAAGGGAACCATCTTTGATATATATTTAAGAATCCATACATTTTTCAAAATTTTCAACCACAAAACTTATCAAACACTCAAGTTAACTATGATGGAAGATATAAAGTTGTGATTACAACTAATAAGGCACCAAGCAATGATAAACGAACCTTAACATAAGTAAAACAATGAAATAAAGTCATTGGCATTGAAATAGTAGCAAAACCCAACTAAGAACATGAAGAACATGAAGAAATCCTATGAAAACAAGATGAAAGCTTGAGGAGGGTAGCTATGGCTACTAAATCCTCTCCTATGAACTTTAGGAGCCTTTATATACCTTTTCCAATTAGTACAAGGCCAAGATTAAAGGAAAGATCCTTTTTTCCTTTTTTTTAAAATAGTATGCTAAAGGGGGTTGTTTAGATTTAACTGGTCTTTGATTCAGCCACCGTTTAAGTCTTCTGTAGCAACTCTTTTGCTCCATTTTTACTTTAGTTTCTTCCAAAACTTGATCCTTTATTCTAAAACTTGTGTTCAAAGATTAAACCTGCCATTCAATGTATAATAATACACATTAAACACTTGTAAATTGAAAATAGGGATGAATTCAGGTGAATTCACTAGCAAAATAATAATAAAACTCATCCCTATCACATATGATGGAAAATTCATTAAGGCTTGAAATTTTTTCTCAGGAAACAACTCCTAGATGTTTTGATTTGCTCTTTTTACATAACCTTTTTGCTTAGATGAGAAAGATGATCAGCTATAAAATTCTCAGCACCATTTTTATCTTTAATTTCAATATCTAACTCCTCTAACAAAAGGACCTATCTAATCTAATATGGCTTTGCATCATGCTTATTAATAAGATATTTCAAATTTGAATGGTCCATATAATCTGTCACTTTAGAAAGCACTGAATAGGACTGAAATTTATCGAATGCAGACACTATATCCCACACTCTTTCTCAGTCATGGTGTAGTTCTTTTAAGAATTGTTTGTGGTTTAACTTGTATAGTAAATGGGATGAAAAATCTTACTTTTTATTTGCCAAATAACACCAATTGAAAAATCACTTGCACCGAACATTTATTTGAATGTAAGAGATCGATTAGGTGAAACAATGATTGGTCCACTCATAAGTTTCTCCTTTAAAGACTTAAAAGAATGTATACAATTATCATCAAAGTCAAAAATTGCATCCTTAGATAGTAGATCAGTTAAGGGCTTTGTGATCTTGGAAAAATCCTTAGTAAATCTCTAATAGAATCCAACATGACATAAAAAGCTCCAAATTGCTCAAATTGGAGTAAGACGTGGAGATTAAGTAATTACATCTATTTTTGTCAAATCCACTTCAATTCCCTTACTTAAAATCTTATGACTCAATACTATGCATTCTTACATCATAAAAAGACATTTTTTTCAATTCAATAGTAGATTAGTCTGCTTGCATCTCTTTAGCACCTTTCTAAATTGTCTAAAAAAGAATCAAATGATGTGCCTAATATTAAAAAAATCATCCATGAATACCTCAATACAAGACTCAATCATCTATGAAAATATGGTCATCACACAACATTGGAAAGTGACAAGAGCATTACAAAATTCAAAAGGCATGCATATATAAGAAAAAGTGCCATAGGGGCATTTAACAGTTGTTTTTTCTTAGTCCTTAGGGGATACATGACTTTTTAAATAACTACTATACCTGTCTAAAGCATAATGAAAACTATGCCTTGTCAGTCACTCTATCGCTTAAATGATGAAAGATAATAGAAAATGGTCCTTACAGGTGGCATCTTTTAATTTTCTATAGTAAATACACATGCACCAACCAATAACCTTTCTTGTAGAAATTATTTTATTTTATTTTAAATTGCAATAGTGCCTCCTTTCTTGGAAACCACTTAAGTTAGACTATCTTATGTCAAATTAGAGATAGGAAAATTTTTACTAGCGTCTAAGAGTTTCACTACTTCATTAATAACCAGTTCTTTCATATTTGGATTTAATCTACATTGTCCCTATACTAAGGCCTTACTCCCTTCTTCTATAAAAATCTTATAAGTGCAAATTTATGAGCTTAATCCTTTAATGTTTGATATAATCCATCTGATAGCTCTTAAATGATATCGCAATGCTCACAGCAATCTGTCCTCTATAATATTAGTCAAAGAAGATAAAATAATAATAGGTAAGCACAATGAAGAACTCAAAAAGACATACTTCAAACATGAAGGAGATGGCTTGAGTTCTATAATTGGTAGCTCTTTTATAAATGCCCTAGGAAGGGGCTTAATTAGCTTGTCTAGAAGTTCATTGTTCTTAAATATAATACAACTAGATGACACCTTTTTGGCCTCTAACAAACTTATAACTTCTCTATCTCCTCCTTATCTATCTCTAAAGACTTTGAATTGGTCAATGCTTTTTGTAAAGGATCTAAACAAAAAATAATTAAAGAGTTGCTCTTTATATGATTAACTCCAATCAAAATTACAACAATAAAAATCAAAAGGTAACAAAATTTAATCTCTTCATCCTAGAGTCTAAGAATAAACTTACCACTATGTATATCAATTAGAGCTCTGGCCATAACCATTAATGGTATTCTTATAATTATAGGAACCTTACTATCCTCTTTGGTTTTAGGATATGTAATCAAATGATCAGAAAATTGTAATGAAATCGTCATGACTTTAAGTTCTTCTAATCCTAACTTCTTGAACATAGACATGGGCTTAAAATTGATACTTGCTCCTAAATCTATCAATTCCCTTTCTATTTTCAAGTTACCTATTGTACAAGAAATGGTAAAGCTATTAGGATCCTTAAGCTTAGGAGGTAACTTCTTGAGTAAGATCACAGAACATTCTTCATTAATCTTGATAGTCTTATATTATTCTAACTTCCTCGTCTTAGAGAGAATTTCCTTTAAAAAGTTTGTGTATGACACCATTTGCGCAATGGCTTTAACGAATAGGATATTTACATGCAACTTCTTAAAAATTTCATCAAACTTCCCAAATTGCTTATCTAAGTGGGATTTCATTAACATTTGACGGTAAGGTATCTTATACATGTAATGTGGTCTGTCCTTCTCCTCACTCTTTACTTCCTTTTATTTTTCTTACCTTTCTTTTTCTACTTCCACTGCATTTTCCTCACTCTTCTTTTATACTTCCCTTTTCTTCTTTTTTAATCCTATATTATCCACTTCTTTTCCACTTCTCAAGGTAACGGATTCAACATATTCTCTAAGGTTAGCTTCGGTAGTACTAGATAACTTATCGGATAGTTGATCTTATAAGATCTATGGAATTTAAACTATCTGAATCTCTAAATTCTTTATAAAAACCTCCTGATTTTTGCATTATAGACTCATTATTTTGAATATACTTCAACATTATTTCTTTAAAGCTTGACTTCTTGTGTGAAGGTGGATTGGCTTTAAAGTTAGGTGGTGGGATTCTTTGAGGGTTGGCAAGAGGATGATAAGTGTTTTGATTATCCTTACCATAACAAATTAAGATGGTTCCTCTATTTAAGATTGTCAGTTTTAAAGTAAAAGTCTCGTCTTTTCCTATTAAAATTAAAATATTATACTTGCTTAAGTTCATAGGTAAAAGGACTTCCTATTTGATAATCTAGAGATGAATGGGAAGGACTACCACAATGCCTCACACTTTAATGAACTCCTAAAATTAGTACCACCAACTCCACTTACCAAACTACCCGATTTCTTATTTAGGACTTACATTTGAGCTTCTAAGGCTACTATATCATTGATAGCATGAGCTTCATATGGCTTCCTAGGATGACGTTAAGAATTATACTGGAAACTATTAGTTGCCATATCCTCTATTAACTTATAAACTCCGTCTAGAGTTTTTCTCATTAAGTTCCATTAGGTCATCCCATGTAGTAATGAAACCAAGTAAGTGAGTTTTTAACCAAGCTCTAGCCTTATCTCTAAGAGAAAATAAGAAAAAACATAAGTTTAATAAAATTATTAGACACTTCATTACTTCTAAAAAGATCACAAATATCTAAGAAATTTTACAAGGGTTCATTAGGATCTTATAAGGCTGAACTACCAAACTGTGAAGCCTTAATTAGAGAAATAATTCCATCTGGGATTTCAAAATTGTTTGAGTTGAACCTAGGCTAGACAATGCTAGCCACAAATCTACCTCTATTTCCTATAGTCAAATTCATCATGTTGGGTTGCCTATTTTCTTCATGAGGTCTCTCATTTAAATTCTCTTGTGATTCCATTTCTAATAAATCAGTGTATACTTCGTAAGGTTCCTCATTAGAAGTCTCTACTCCCACTGTTTCAGACATGCTCGCTTAGGATTCTTTCTTTTGCCTACAAATAGTTTGCTCAAGCTCCAGATCAAATTCTAATTTCTTAGGTTTTTGTCCTTGAGTATGCATGCAAAGCTAACAAATCAATTAAAATAAAGAAAAACTACTAACTAATGAAATAAAATAATACGAAACAAAGCTCATATCAAACAAAGACAACAAAAACAATTTAAACAAAATAAACAATATAAGCAAACTCTAGAGTAATTAACACCAACTTATTCCTAGCATTTTAATTATGTTGGCTTCTCGATAATGGCACCAAAAACTTGTTATTGGTAGTGGTTGGTTGATTTAGGTTATCAAAATATCATATTTTAAGCACACAATTTATTTAAGCAATTCAAGACTAACTATTCAACAAGTATACCTATCAAAAAGTAATATAATAGAGTATTTTAAATCTAGATTATCATTCTAACATGAATGTGACTTATGACTATTAGGTCAATTAGACTAAAAATATCTAGAGAGTTCAAATTGATCAAATTAACTGACTAAAATTACTTAATTAACTTAAAGATTCCAAATTATGAAAGAAAAGTAAAAATGTGATTTAAGCATTGCTTAAATGTATTGATTTAGTTAAGGCTTAGGTTTTTAGTGATTCTATTAAGTTAATTAAAGATTGTGAGGCGTAATCTAGGGTATCTTCGCAAATTTAAGATAATTTAAATGATTTTAACAATTTTACTTTGAAAACCAACATGATTAAGGCAAGTGTACATATTGAACAAGTAAAAAAGTGAAGTATTTTAAACCCCAAATGTCGATTCCAGGTGGAAACTGTTTAATTACTAGGTTAATTAGATAAAAATTACCTATGAAAATCCAAATAATTTGATTAAAAGCTTGAAACAATGCTAAACTACTCTATCCCGACTTAAACACTTGAAAATGAATTTTTAATTCCTTTAAAAAATTTCTAAAAGATTACCAAATGTTAAAATTAGCTAAGGATTAGGTGATTGATGATTTAATTGAGCTTTAAAAAATTTTAAGGGTTGATTTAGGGTTCTTTCACAATATCAAAACTAAGCTATGATTAAGACTTTGCTTTTTCTCTATTAAGTTTAATTTAACGTTTGGTTATGCCTTAAATCCACATAATAAGCTTTAATTTCAAGAAATTAATTTCTGGATTTGCAGTCTCAGATCTCTAACTCTCACCAAAAAAACAAAAAGTTTGGTCATTCATTGATTAATTTGTGTTGTTTATTAAGTTTTCTAATAAACTAAGTTGATTTCTCAAACTTAGATTATCTTTAACTCTAATCCTAAGTGGCCAGCTTAAAATTAGAACTTTCAAACCATTAATAAACAAAAATTAGGCCATTTGACATGCCTTTAATCTCTCCTAAATCATAAAAACACCAATCATTAGTAATAAAAATGATTTAGCCATACATCTTGATCAATTCATAAAAAATAAGGTTATAAAAATATCCAAGAAAGCTTTTAGACGTGTCTTGATGTCCTAAACTTGATTATGGAATCCAACACAACTCTAAATCAACATAATCTTACAGAAAATCAAAGAACATTCAAGAATGTAAGCATAAGAATAATAACTTTGATTAATCTCAAAATAGAGCAAATCCATAAAGATTCTAAGTGAGAAAACCTCTAAATGTGATCCACAAACTCATAATGAAGTCTTAACAACAAGCTCAAATGTTAAAAATCTCAAGAAAACAACAATGAATTCGAACTGAAAGTGTTTGAAACCTATGAACTACTTAGAATAAATGACGAGAGAATGAAGAGACTATGGCTCAAACTCAGATATGATGTCTTATGATTGGAATGCAAGTCTTTTTTTTTCCTTTCTTTTTTAGCTCTAGTAGCCTCCCACTAAGTCCTTCCAAACAACAACATTAATGACTATCACACCCAAGTAGCAAAATTAAAGACTTAAGGTGGATATGTTTGTCTGATTGATCAACAGCACCCTGGGCAGAGGCCCAATGCCTTCCTCAACTCGTTGTTCATAGTCTAATTTTAACTTCTTTACCTTGGGGCTGCTCATCCTTGAGTTGAAGGTTTAAAAACTTGCAATAATTCCATATTTTAGCACTAACATACATCATTTATCAACAACCTACAAATTAATCATAATAACATGTAAATTCAACACTTAAGCACTGAATTAGGGGTCATAATTAAATAAATAATTAATAAAAACTCAATCAATTTGACTCCTAACATGCACCAAATATTGCTCAAAACATGTTTATAAATTTAACTCATATGTTCAAGCTCTAACAATCCTCAAAACAAAATTTAATCTCCAATACAAGACTTAAACAATGAAGAACACAATGAAAAACTAAAAATTGAGAGAATATGAAAATCTTATCAAAGTGGCATGTTTTTTTACAAAAGTCTTTTAAAGGTCCATATACATTTCTCTTAAAAGTGGTTGCAAGTTGGGCCAAGTTGAAATAAAATAATAAAAAATCCAACTGGAGATTCGCTAGTGACTATTTAAATGGCATCGTTCTACTACCCATGTTTAACTGTACAAAAGAGGACTTAAATGTGGGTTTAGAGGTTAAAAGTAGGTTTAAATGAGTTAAATGGTGGTTGAACACCACCCCTTATTTAAATCCTAAAATGCTCTAAACATCATATTTTCACAAATTTCTTCTCTTTTAGGTATTAATCTATAGATTAAACAATTCTAGACATAAATTAAACATCTAAATATCAAATTAGGGGTAATTTAACATCAAGTAACCATGAAAAACACTATAAAATGGATCCTTATTAGACAAGACACTTTATGTGCTACCATCACCCTATACTCCAAAAATCTCATCCTACAAAGGCTAAAGAAGAGCTAAATAGATGCACAGTCTACTAAATTTTTAGAAAAGATAAAAAAAAAAAGTGTCAATCAAGTTATCTTTTTTGTAGGCTTTAGAGAACATGCATAAGTATATCAAATTCCTCAAGGACACCTTGATAGGGGTTCATTTTATAGTATTTTCCATGGCATTTTAATGTGAAATTATCCTTATTTTGATGTTTAAATTTTTAATTTATGTTCTAAATTGTTTAAATTTTAGATTAATGCCTAAATGAATAGAAAGTTGTGAGAAAAGTAAAAAATGGAGCAAAACAAGAGTTAAATGTGGATCTGAACCTTTCAACTAAGGACATGTTATTAAATTCTTTGATTGAGTTCTTAATGCATGATAGATGGAAATCTTTGGTTATTTGAATGCTTAAAGCTTATCTTAATGTGACCACTTAAGAAAAAGTTGACAGATGATTAAGGATATGAGATATCTATCTTAATTTTTGGGTAAATCAATAAATAACATGACTTAAATTAATGAATGAAAAAACTTTGGTTTATCACGAGAGTGCTAATCTAGAAATAAGGTATTTTTAGGTTTAACGTCTTCAACTTTAAGCCTATTACCTAAAATTGATAAATGACCCAACTTGAATTTAGGTTAAAGGTATTGTTTTAACCATGACATTGTCTTGATTTAGTGAAGATGCCCTAAATTAGGCATTATAACCTTTTCATAACCCAAATGAAGTATTGAAAGCCTACTCCTTAGCTAATTAGTACAATTTGGTAGCTCTTAAGACAATTTGGATTTCGTTACATTGGTTGGAAATCTTTAGGTTTAATTAGTAGTTCTAGCCTTCTTAATTCACAATCTTGAATTGTTTAGATAATTGTAATCCGAGTGACTTAGTACTCATAGCATTTTTCCCAGGGGTTCGGCATCTGTAATCTTAAAAATTCTCTACTTTTTTACTTATATATTGATATACTTGCCGCAATAGTTAGTTTGGAAATACTTTAAGAAAGTGTGTGCTCAATTGCTTAATTTGATACTTAATTTTGATAATTTAGAATAAACTAATAACCAACAACAAATTTTTGACGACACTACTAGGAAAAATATCTAATGATATTAGGAATATTTTAGTTTCAATTACTTTAGAGGGTTTTCTTTTCTATGTTTATTTTCTTTATTTTTTTTCTTAGTTTCTATGTTTTCTTGATGTTTAGATTAGCATTTCCTTTCTATGCTTTGTTTTTATGTGATTTATATGTTAGGACATCTTTTCTTGCCTATTTTTTAGTCATCAAAAAGATATGGAGGCAACAAGACTATAGTCAAGAATTCCAATGGTATAAGCCTTAAGTTGAAGGGAATGAATGGGGTAATGGCTATGATGAACAATTTGATGAAACTTATACTCCTAATTTGATGAATTATCTGGATTACCCTTGGTATAATACACCATTTTATGAATAACCATCAACTTTTTCTTGTCAAAAGGAGTGTTACAATAATGGGCAATCCACCGTTTGTGATTTAATTAATGATAACATATATAGACATCAACCTAATATGGAAGAATTGAAATTCCCTTATCTAAATTGAAGGGAGAAATTAATATAATCGCTTAGAGAAAATTATCCCATTGACCCTCCCAAACCCACTCAATTTGAACCAAGTGAGTTATAACCTTTTGAAAGAGATAGTTTTGAGTAAGATCTTTTGATTTCCTTAGAAATGAATAATGTGGAAGTTGATGAGTGCTTGCATGTTAACCAAGCTCTTAAATATCATTATGAAGAAGCCTCATAGAGTGATGAATATTTTGTTAAATCTATGTTTCAGGTGGCTAACAATGACATAAAGGACCCTTTGCATGACTTAGAAGAATATAATTTAGGAGCCCTTGAATTTTCACATGATGAAGTAATTGATGCAAGTCATGATGAATACATTATTGATGGTGAGGAAAAGCTCATAATTGAATCCAAGGAGTGTGAAGTAGAAGCATATGATGAGGTTGTCAAAAGTGAGGTAATTAACATATCATCTGAGAGCTTCGATTTTCTCGGTGTTACAACTTTTGTTTGGAGGCCTAAAGTTGTAATTCTTGAATATTTGCCATGGTATTTTATCGAAACAAGGTGTTTGATTTATGTCTTATCAAGGGTAAGGTTCTTAATTTAGTTTGGAGTCTAATTAAAGGTATAAGAGCCCTTGGAATTTTAGCTTGCCCTTTCCAAAAGAATGAAGATTATGTGCTTGATGGTGAGCTAAAGATGAGATTAAAAATTCCCTAACATTAAGATCCAGTTAAAATACCTTACAGAAACATTTATTGGGAGGAAACCCAACCTTAAAATTAGGCTCTTTACATTTAATTTTAAGTTAGCATGCTTTTGAAGTGTTCTCTTTAGCTAATTCTCTAATATTTTGGTGTGTTTCCTTTTGGGTTAATGTGATTTTTTAAAGTCTTTTTTTGGAATCCTTGTTTAGAGTCTAGTGTATTTTTATTTTGATTTTACTTTGTATGTTTTTCCAATATTTTGTTAAGTTTTAGTTTGTTTCTAGTAATTGTGATCCTTTTATTTTTGTTCTGTGTTAAGTCTTTTAATATGTGTGATCTTTGATTTTATCTTTACTTATGTTTTCTTTAGGATTAATTTTGTCTTTCCTTTAGTTTCCTTTAGGTTGTTTTAGAGTTTAAGTGTTTTTTTTTGCTTTTAATTAGAGTTTTTTAGTTGTTCCCTTAAAACCTAATCTTTATTTTGATGTGTTTGTCTCTTTTATTTTGATTTCTTCATATTTTAAGTGTTTCTAGCCTTAATCCATGAGCAAATTTGTTATTTAATCCATCTAGAATTGTTAGGACTTAAATTGGGAATAATTTCATATAGTTTTGTGTAATTTTTCCCACTGAGGAATGCCTTTCCAGAACCTAAACAATAGGATGGTGGCACTTAAATAGAGCCTTTTAGCTTCCCAGCAATCATCATGTAAGTCTCCAAAATATACTAAAATGACGTAGTTCCTCTTTTCTTCTGTTTCTTCTTCCTTCAACCTCCTGTTCATCGTATTTTTGCCCTAACCCATTCCAACCTTATTTTTTTGCTCATTTCTCCACTAAATTGCATCTTTTTAGCCTCAAGTTGTTGCATTTTTATCCTTTACAAGATTCTAATAACAAATCATCCTAAAAAAAGCCTATTTTCACCCAAAAATCTTATAAAACCCCCTATTATCCATTGTTCACATTGCCCTTCATTTTTTCATATTTCTTGCATTTTAGGGCTCCATTCCCTTAGCTTTTCATATCATTAGATTCAAATTTTCATTAGTTTTCTACTAATACCAATTTTATAGAAAAAATCTTCCATCATTATTAAAGGAATTTTCTAGTGAGTCGAATATTATTACAAAGATCACCGAAAATTTTTTACAGTTTTTGTAATGTTTTTTTTACTCCTTTTGGTTTATTTGTTTAATAGTTTTAAGTCCAATGTCTCCTAGAGAATTTTTAGTATCCTCTAGCTCAACAAAGAGACTGGCATTCACAACTTTTAAAAACTATGAATGTTTTAATGTGCAAATACCAAATGACATTATAATTGAGCGATTAGTGAAGCTAGATTTAGACACAAAGTTTAATATTTTTAGCATTTTCTAAGAACTCCAATGTATTCCCATTATGTCATTACTTGGCCTATAATATCTTGTGTTAGTCTACTAATTTTTTGCTAACATCGACGAAAATAATGACCTAGAGGTACTTGACATCTGATCTATAGTAAGATGTACCCCCATTATCATTACACTTCATTTTTTATCTACATTCTTTGCAGTACCAAACAAAGAAGATGCATATGTGCATAAGGTGGATAGGTTACAAGGTGATTCAGTTACATTTAATCCCTCATTTTCTATTGTTGAGGCTCATGCTATCTTAAGATTTATTAGCCCTTCTGATAGATGAGGTTACCCTACATATCAACTTAGTATGAGAGATCGGATTGTAAGGGCACTCTTAAGTGCTAATGTGACTTTGAGGGCAAGTGGACTTAACAAGATTTAGTTTACTAATACATATATTTTATGTAAGATGATTCAAAAATTAGGTGCCATTGAGGGCCTTCATTTGCCTGGATATATTCTTTAAAGCATGTTCAATGTGGATAGGTTCAAAAGGCCCAAATAAGAACTTTTGCTTCTCGTGCTTGCTCACAATGATCTTTCAAAAAGTAGGTTCTTCTTTCAAGGGTGAGGTGGCCATCCAGCCTACTAATTCTTCTACCATCTCCTATACTACCTTCAAATTATGGTCATATGTTATTGTTAGATGTGAATAATGCAATATCATCCCGAAGCCACTTCAGACGAGTAAGCGAGTAGATGATTTGGGCATTCTAGCACCCATGCCTGAGCTAGCTTCCAAGGGGTATCGAAGAGGTTTCTTGTAAAGCCACTTCAAGTGTACATACACCACCACCACCAGATACTACTCCTACTTTTATACCTCCTTTTGATCCACCGTTCAGTAACTATAGGCCTATTTTTTTTAGGATCGAGAATCATATAAAATATAGGCTTTTTAGGATGATTATAGTGTGGATACCATAGGTCACATGAGTATCAAATAAAGTAGATAGAGGAGCATCACTAATCTTAGGATCAAAGTCTTAATTTTTAGCTGCTTATGGATTATTCATGTTAGTCATAGACTTGTGCTTTTGTTATTTTCCTTCATCATGTTTTCTTTCAATGTTTCAGCTGTATTTTATATCTTCAGTTCTATTTTGGTTGCTTTCTATGAATTTTAGCTCTTTGGTTGTATTTTGACTCTATTATGAACTGTGATACAATATTTATATATATGGAGTATGGATTTTGTTATTATTGTCTCTTATACTTTCATTTTTCATTTACCCTTTTCAATGTGTTGCAATCACCAATCAAATTTTAATGTTCACTTCAATAAATCATCAAGTGATAATATCATTATTATTTGGTAGCTTTCTATTTCCTTTTCTCCCTTTTATTATGTGTTCTTAATGATTTTATGAACATTAAAGACAATGCTCAATTTACGTGTGGTGAAGGGATCGATTGTTATCACATTTATATATATTTGTCCACAAGATTATCGTTTTATCATCTTTTTGAAGATAATCTATAATTTTTGGAAAAAAAATCGAATTTCATGCATATCATTAAAATTTTTCCTTTTGATTTTAGTCATTTTGATGAGTGAAGATGTTATATTATTAATTAATAATTTTATTAACAATTGAATTTTGATTGCTTCATGTTTTAGATCATGAATACTTAATGAGTGTTATGATATTTTGTATATAAAATGCATAGTCCAAGGTGATTTGTGATATCTTTTACACATTTCATATCTTATTTTAAATTAAATTAAAAAAGAAATGAAAAAGAAAAAAGTGAAAAAGTGAGCAAGTGAGCAAGTTTCTTTCACTTCACTAATTTCAAACCAATTATTTGACGTTAAAGAGTGGTGTTAATAGCCAATTGATACAACGTAACTCAATTGAGTAATTGGAGATATTCATGTAAAAATCTTTATCTTCCCATAAAAAGATTGAGTGACTTCTCAACCAAACCTTAAATCTAAGTTTATGCTTAATTAATAAGTGATGTGATTTTCTTAAAAGAGGATTCATTTTGCTTTGAATATGTTCATTTTATATTTGGAAGTGATTTTTCTGATTTAGGTTGAAGTTTGAAGAAGTAAGAAGTTATTTTAAGTTTTTCAATAATTTAAATTCTTGATTAATCATGTAGCATCTGGATGATTTATTTGATGACTGAATGATTAAGGAAAAGCTTTCAATGATGGTATTTTATGAATTGGCCATTTTTCCTATGATTATATGTTTTTTTGAAATTGATGATTGATTGATTGATTTTCTTGAAGGTAATTAAATGTTTAAGTGTGAGGAAATTGATAGGGGTTCATTTTAAAGTATTTTCCATTGTATTTTGATTTGAAATCACCCTTACTTTGAAATTTAAATGTTTAATTTATGTTCTAAATTGTTTAAATTGCAGATTAATCCCCAAATAAAGAGAAAATTTTGAGAAAATCTCAAAAATGGATTAATAAGAGTTAAATATGGGTCCGGATCACCCACTATTTAAGTCCTTGTAGACTCATGTTTAAGTAAAGATCTAGGGTTAAATGTGGTTAGATAAACAGCATCATTTAAGTCCAGTTGAAGTGTTGTTTATGTATCTATAGCAAAATTTCTAGCTAGATCTCGCTTCCCATTTGCTAAAACTTGCTCCACTTGCTTCCAAATTGCAAAGGACATACATATTAAACTCCAAAGATCATTTCTATAGAATTCGAAAACAGATTAGCCAACCAAAATCATATCTTTAGTTAGATTTTTCTTCTTTTTACTATAGGTTAGGATTGTCATTTGTTTTCATTTTCCAACTTTGTATTTAGATATTTCTAGTTATTTTAAGGATTTTAGGAATTTGATTAAGAGATTGAAGGTTATATTATAATTTAGAGCTTCATTTGGTTTAATATAAACCTTTAAATCACTTGTTTCTCACTCTTTATTTACATATATACAAGAACATGATGTTTAAGTTCTATCTTGATTATTCTTTGATATATATGTTGTTTTAATAAGATTTTTAGCCAAGGAAAGGTTACTAAATGCTTTCATTGAGTTCTTATTGCATGTTAGATGGTAATCTTTAGTTATTTGAATGCTTAAAGTTTATTTTAACATGGCCACTTAAGATAAAGTTGACAGATGATTAAGTATTTAAGAAATATACCTTAATTATTGGATAAAGCAATAAAAAACATGATTTAAATTAATAAATTACCAAATTTTGGTTTATAATGAGGATGTTAATCTAGAAATAAGGTATTTTAACGTTAAACTTAAGCATTCCAACCTTTTTTTTAACTTAATTAAAGTATTTAAATCCTAAGTTTTAGCTAGTTTGTCGAACTTGGTAATCCTTAAGGAAATCTAAATTCCATTAAATTGGTTGGAAATATTTAGGTTTAATTAGTAATTCTAACCTTCACAATTCGTAATCTTGGGTTCTCTAGATAATTGTAATCATAGTGACCTAGTATTCATTGTATTTTTCTCATGGGTTTGGCATCTAGAGTCTTAAAAATACTCCACTTTATTATTTTATGACTAGTAGTTAGTTTAGAAGAGCTTTAAGAAAATGTGTGCTTAATTGCTTAATTTGATATTTAATTGTGATAATTTAAACTAAACCAACAGCCAACAACACACCTTGACCAATGGGAACACTTGGGAGGACAACCAAATAATGTCATTAATAAAGAGTTACAGATCCATCATTACCATCCAAAAGCCCTCAAATTTCCAAAATCCAAGGAATTTTACTATCCTTTGTGTAGTTCGTAATCTTAAATTTTTCAAATGTTTATATGACTTAGGGGAAAGCATTAATTTGATGTCTTCATCTATTTCAAGAAATTAGGGCTGGGAGATATGACTCCAATATTTATGAATATCTAGTTGATGAACTAATTAATCAAGAATTCGTTGGGAGTGGGGGAGGATGCATTTGTTAAGGAGGGCAACTTTATCAATTTGATAGATTTTGATATGCTAGATTTTAAGGAAGATAGAAACTGTCTATTGATTCCTACGAGATCATTCATGAACATAGGGATAGCATTAGCTGATGTGTATAAAGGGAAGTTAGTTCTTCGGATTGGTGATGAGTGTGTGGAGATTAGTATGAGTAAAACATTAAAGAATCCAGTAGAGGGGAGAGCATACAAAAAAAATTGATTTTATTGATAAAGGTGTAAAGGAGTAAGAGCAAGAATTCAATGAAGAACTAGATGAGAAAAAATATGAAGTGATTGAAGATGAAGAGGAGTTAGGTGAGAATTCAAAACAGGATCCTTTAGTAAGAACTAAAGCACTCACTCTGACTTCCATTGAGAGACCATCAACCTTTTAGTTAAAGCCCTTACCCACAAATCTTAGAAAAAACCTTTTTAGGTGAGGGTCAAACACTACCCAATATAATTTTAAACTAGTTAAATTTAAACTAAGAAAATAAGGTAGTAGATATCATCAACAGGAGAATGAAAGCCATGGGATAACAAATCTCATACATAAGAGGAATAAGTCCCAATGTAGTGATGCCTAAAGTTAACCTTGAATAAGGATGTAAGAAAGTGAGGAAGAGACAAAGGAGATTGAATCCTAACATGAAGGAGGTTGCTAAGAAAGAAGTGGTAAAACTTTTGGATATAGGAATTATTTACCCCATTTCAGATAATGAATAGGTGAGTCTAGTATATTGTGCTACAAAGAAAGAAGGTGTAATGATAGTTGAGAATGACGAAAGGGAGTTGATTTCCACTAGAACAGTCATAGATTGGAGGTTATGTATCAATTATAAGAAGTTAAACACTATGACTAAAAAGGATCATTTTTCCTTACCTTTTGTAGATCAAATCATTGAGAGGGTAACTAGATATGCATTCTACTGTTTTCTTGATGGATATTTGAGCCATAACCAAATTTTTATCTATCCAAAAGGCTAAAATAAGACCACATTCAGGTGTCTCTAAAACAACCTTGCTTATAGATAAATGCCCTTTGGACTTTTCAATGCACTGAAAAGTTTTGAAAGATATATTATGGTAGTATTTGTGGATATGATCTAAGATATTATGAAAGTATTTATAGATGACTTTTCGTTCATTGGAGATTCTTTCAAGCATTACTTGAAAAATATAGATAGAGTTTTCCAAAGGTGTGGAATCACATTTAGGCTTTAATAGGGAGAAATGCCACTTCATAATGCACAAAGATGTAGTCTTAGGATACAAGATATCATACAAGAGTATAGAAGTGGATAGGGCCAAAATGGAAGTCATTGAGAAGCTTCTACCACCAAGTAATGTCAATTGTGAGAGAGAATTTTTAAGGCCTTTAGGATTTTATCACTATTTTTTATTCTATTTGTTCGAATTATTTTGAAAAGTTAAAGGAGACACTTATATCAACACCTATATTAACCTCACCAAATTTCTCCCCATCATTTGAAATTATATGTGACCCTGGTGACCAGGTAATTGAATGTGTGTTAGGACAACGGAAGGATAAGAGCTTACATATTATCTACTATGAAAGCAGTACCTTGGCGAGAGCATAATTGAATTACACCTAATTGAAAAGAAGTTTTTAGCTATGGTATTTTCATGTGATAAATTTCATTCTTATCCTTTGGGCTTAAAAGCTATTATTTGTATAGTTCATGCGACGTTGCAATATTTCTTCACTAAGAAAGATGGAAAGCTGAGACTCATCTAGTGAGTTTTGCATCTTCAATAGTTTGATATTAATATTAAAGTCAAAAAAAGAGTAGAGAATGTGGTCACTAACCACCTATCACATCTAAAAGGAGGGGAGGTGTAACCAAGTGAAGAGACTAATGAGTAATTCCCTAATGAATCCTTTATTTTGGTACATCACCTTTTCATCTTATGGTTTGTTGATATAACAAACTACTTGATAGGTGGTATCCTTCCCCCTAAATTGTCCTTTCAACAAAGGAAGTGATTTTTATTTAAATGCATTCATTATCTTTAAAAAGAACCTATTTTGTATAAGATTTGTGTTTATGCTTTAATTCATAGGTATATTTTAGAGGAAGAGATGCTTGAAATACCAACACAATGTCATAATTCATCTTATACAAGACATTATAAATAAAACAAGATAGTTGCTTGTGTATTGGAGTGTGGATTATTTTAGCCTAACTTGTTCAAGGATGTTTGAAAATATGTGATGAATTGTAACAAATGCTAACGAGTTTAGAATATTTCAAAGAGAGATGAGATGCCCCTCTCTATCATCTGCGAAGGTAAAGTTTTTTTATGTATGGGGCTGGACTTCATAGGAACTTTCCCATATTCTCTTAGGAATACATTTATCCTAATTGATATGGATTATGTTTCATGATGGGCTGAAGCAATGGCAACTCCAAGTAATGACATCAAAGTGGTACAAAATTTTATCAAGAGGATATTTAATAGATTTGAAATCCCAAGAGCGATCATAAGTGAGAGAGGAACACACTTTTGTAACAAGCCCTTAGAGGCTCTTCTATAGAGATATGGAGTTTACTATATAATGGCCATACCTTAAAATCAACAAAGAAGTGGTTAAGTGGAGGTTGTTAATAGAGTTGAAGCAAATTTTAGAGAAAATAGGATATGGCTTGAAAAAGTATTGGGCATTGAAGTTAGATGACGCGTTATAGGCATATCAAACTGCATTTAAGACACCTATAGGAATAATCACATTTTGAATTGTCTATAGGAAAGCTTGTCATTTGTCAGTGGAGTTAGAGCGTAAGGTGTATTAGGCCATAAAGCTACTAAATTTTGATTGGAAAGTAGCAGGTGAAAAGAGATTTTTACAACTCAATGAATTAGAGGAATTAAGATTTGATGTTTATGGGAATGCCAAGTTGTACAAGGAAATAGTGAAGAGTTGGCATGATGTTCATATCAAGAAGAAGAAATTCAAGAGTTGTGACTTGTGTTAGGCTATGAACAATGCATTATATATCATTTTAATCTCTAATTAAGGTACATTTTCTCTAATTTGACGTTAAAGTGTTTATTTATCATTTAGATTCATATACATTGCAATTGGAGGCTTAAAAGTGAAGAAAATCATGAAACTATAGTTAAAAAACTAGATTTTAGAAGTTAAACGGCAGAAGCTTCCATTTTACTATATAGAACTCCAGTTTTACTCTTTGTCAAGCACCATTTTACTACCTATCGAGCTTTTTCTAGCTAGATCCTTAACTCCCATTGGCTACAACTTGCCAACTTACTCGTACTAGCTCTAGACATTTAAATTGAACTTCAAAGATTAATTTTAACAATAAATATACGATTTTAGGGAAACAAACTAGATATAGAGTAGTTTTTTCTTCTTCTTTTCTTTAGGATAGGCTTTTCATTTCTTTTTCTTTTCTAGCTTTGTTTGGGATAATTTTAGGTTGTTATTAAGGATTCAATGGATCTATACAAGTGATTGAAAGTTTTCTAACATAATGAATGATCAATTGGTTTAATCTAAACCTCTTAATCTCATGTTTTTTACTCTTTTTTTCATATATTGCAAGAACATGTTGAATATGCCTAAATCTAAATATTTCTTGTTATATATGATCTTTTAATCTACTTTCTTGCTAAGTACAAGTTCTTTAATGCTTTAATTGGGTTTTTCCCACATGATTGGATGTTAATTTTTGTTTATTTGAGTTCTTGATGCTTGTTTTGATTTGAACACTTAAGATGAGATTAAAAATGATTAAGGATCCGATAGTTATCTACTTTAATCATTGAAAAAATTAGTAAACAACATGATTTTAATCAGGGATCTGAGAAAGGATAGTTAGGGATAAGACATTCTATTAACTATAACATTGTCTTAATTTAGTAAAGAACCTAGATTATGTATTCCAATCCTTTCCATAATGAAATCAAGTCATTTAAGGCCTAATCCTTAGCTAATTCAGTCAATTTGGTAATCTTTAAACAATTTGAATTTCATTGCAAATTTTGGAAGTTTGTAGGATAATTTGGGAAGCTAATCTTTAATTTTATGCAATCTTGAGCCTCTTTAGATAATTTTAATCTGATTTCCATAGTAGTCGCACTTTCCCTATGGATTTGACATTTCAAAGTCATAAAAATGCCCCAATTTATTACTTGTTAACTGGTACACTATCGTATTGTTGATTTTGAATTGAATTAGAATTGAATGTTAATTAATTGAATTATTTGAGCTTATTAAGTATTAAATCAATGCTCATTAAGTTTTTGGCACCGTTGGTAAGGAAAGTATAGTGATAGTAGGAATATATTAGTGTCAATCACTCTAAGGTGTAAATATTGTTTATAATATGTGTTTGCTTTACCTTGATTTTTCTTTCTTGTGAGTTTGCTTGCTTTTGCCTATTGTTTTTAGTTAGTTTACTTCATGTGGTAATTACCTTGATTCCAAGCTTATGCATACTATGCATTCATTTCTAGTTAGGATCACATGTAATTTAGAAGTGGAACATCATAAGAACTTAAATTTTCAACCTTGTAAAGAACCTACCATGTTGGAATTGACTATGCAAAATAAGAGTGGACCTAAGTCTAGCATTATTAGGCATAGGATAGACCCTGATAATTTTGAAATTCCTCATAATATAATTTTCATGATTAGGTCTTCTCAATTTATTGGCTTATCCTTGAAAATCCAAATGATTATTTGAGAAATTTTATAGACATTTTAAATCTTTATAGAAGTCATGATATTTCAAATGATGCCCTTAAGCTAATGCTTTTTCCTTTTTCCACTTGATAGGATCTTATCCATAGATTCTTAGTTAAATTCTTTCCCCTAACTAAGATCACTAAATTGAACAATTTGATTTGAACATTTATGCAATACGAGAGAGAGAGTTTACATGAGTCTTAGGAGCGATTTAGAGAGTTATTTTCTAAGTATCTTATGCATAATTTTAGTTTTTGTAAGCAAGCGCATATCTTCTACTTATGACTCACACCATCCACTCATAGTCTTATAGATGCTGCTATTAGACGGACCTTAATGAGTAAGACCCCAAGTGAAGCTTATAAATTATTTGAGGACATGGCCACCAATAGCTTTCAATATAATTATGAGCCTTATCATAGGAAACCATTTACAGCTACTGAAATTAATGAGATATCAAATTTATAAGCTCTAATGATAGGCCTTATAGTCATCAAGATTTCCTATGTAACAACCATTGAAACTACAAATACCAAGATGCCAATCCCCAATAAAACCCACCTCATGACACACATCAGCTATAAAAATCTAATCTTGAGGATATAGTGATGAAATATATCAAAAGCATTGAGTCTAGGATGGAAACCCATGAAAATTCAATTCAAAATTTAGAGACTCAAGTAGGTTAGATTGCACAAATCTTAGAAGAACGATTACCTAGATCATCATCTGTTATGCCTGAACCTAACTCTAAAGTGCATGTTATGGCCATTACTATACATAAGGATGTTGAAATGGAGGATGTAAGAAAAGAAATGAGTGAAAAGGAAGTGATGGAGTGTAGGTTAGTAGAAAAAGAAGGTGAGAATGATGAAGGTTCAACTAGGTTACTTACTGATCCAAATATGCAACCTTACCAACCTAAGATTCCATACCCCCAAATGCTCGATCTCCATTATAGGAGATCTTTCTAGCTGTTTTAGAAATTGAGTCTTCTTTTTTATAATCAATTTCAATTAGAAAAGCATCTAACTAGAAATCAAGCCATAGTGGAGGAGTTGAAACTTTCCTATCCCAATTGAAGGGAAATTTTAATGAAGAAAATCCATCCTCCTAATCTAACTCCTGAACATAAAAGTGATGAATTCCAATAAACTGAGATATAAATTCATGCTATGGATAGTGATAATGATGAATTTCCAATTAATTATGAGAATTATGATATGAATTTTGTTGCTTATAAGGACAATGCTCAGTTTGTTGAAAGTGAAGAAATTGAAGGGTATGATGCAGGGTTCAAAAGTGATGAATAGGTTTTTGCATTCACATGTTATGATCAAATGGATTATAATCATGTTTATTTTATAGGTTTAAAGGATGACCCTAAGATGGAGGACAATGTTCTTAAGGTTCTTGAAGATGAAAATCATGATAAAGTTGCCAAAAAAGATGAGGATGAATCTATGAAAGCATTTAAAGTAATGGATTTTATTGATGTTCATGCTTTCGATTATAGGCCAAACAAGGTAATTCAAGACCTTTTTACCATGGTATTTTCAAAGTCATGAGTGGTGTTCCTTGAAGGGACAAGATCAAAATTTTAAGAATCATTTTAATAGTATATGAACCCTTCAATATTTGGCCTATTCTGATTTAAAAGAGAATGAAAGAAAGATGTTTTACTCTTAACTAAGAAAGAGAATGAAAATCCTCTAAACTTAATGTCCAACTAAAAGACCTTAAAGAAGAATTTGTTAGGATGCAACTCAACCTTGGAAGTAAGATTTAGTGTGCTTTGGTATGTTTTCTTTCATTTTATGTGCTTTTATTTTGTTTCCTTTTTTATACTCGTTGCATTATTTGATCATATTTATGGAGCATGACTACTTTCTAGTGGTTTCTAGTGTTTTAAGTTTCTTTTATTGGATTTATAGGTGCTATAATAATAAGGCAATTTTAATGTCCACCCCCAATAGATCTTCAAGTGATATCATCTTTATTCTGAGTTCTTTATTTCCCTTTTTCTCCCATATTTATTCTTTATTGTTGTTTTACAAATATTGGGTATAATGTTCAATTTAAGTATGGGGAAGGATAGATTGATTTAAGTTGTTATCATACTTATGCTTATCTTGCCCTAAATCATGTCAATTTATTATCTTTTTCAAAATAGTCTATAATTTGTGGAAACTTTTTTCAATTTTGATGTATGTAAATGGACATTTTTCCTTTTGTTTTCATTTATTATTCCCCTTTAGATGTTATATAGTTGATTAAGTATATTAAATATCAAATGGTTGAAATTCTATGTTCAAAATGCATAGTTATAAAGTAAAATGTTCTTTCTTCTAAACTATATCTTCATCTTGTTTAATTAATTAAAATGGAATAAATGAAAAAATGAAAAATAAAGTAATTGTAAATAAGTGAGCTAGTTTTATTCACTACGCTGGCTTCAAATCAATTGGTTGAAGTTTATAACTGGAGATAATAGCTAGTTAATCATTATGACTCAGTTGAGTAATCGAGGGTGCTCACGAAAAAATATTCATCTTCATGTATGAAGACTGAGTGACTTCTCAACTAAGCCTTAAAATGTTCACAACTTTTTCTTTATGTTTTGTTTTAAATAAGTAAGTTATTTTTTATTGTTTTAAAAGATGATGCATCTTACTTTAGCACTATGCATTTTGTTTATGGAATTAAAGTTATGGTCTAGATCGAATTTGAAAAAATATGAAGTAATTAAAGTTGTTTGTGACTTAATATGCTTAATTGGTTATATAAAATGTTTTACATTCATTATGCTTGAAAACCTAAGGAAATCTTCCTAATGATGTTGCTTAATAGTTTGAGGAAGTTTTCCCATACTTAAAGGTCATTTTAAACTTGATGATTAATTGATTTGCTTAAGGACAAGCAAACGTTAAATGTGGGTGAGATGTTGGGTTATGAATTCAATGCATTTTCATATTAATTTGATATCAAATTAAGGTACATTTACTCCAATTTGATGTTAAAGTGTTTATTTATCTTTTAGATTGACGTACATTATAGTTGGAGGCTTAAAAGTGAAGAAAATAACAAAATTGTAGCTAAAAACCAGATTTTAAGAGTCAAATGGTAGTAGCTATCACCTCGTCATTTTACTATACAAAACCCTAGTTTTGCTTAATTTTGAGACTTAAACGTGGGTAGTTAAACGGCGCCATTCCCCTCTCTGTCAAGCTCCATTTTACTACCTACAGAGCTTTTTCCAACTGGATAGTCAATTCGCATTGGTTAAAACTTAACGACTTACTCCCGCTTGCTATAGACATATAAATTAAGCTCTAGAGATCATTTTTAACAAGAAAAACACGTTTTTAGGGTAGCAAACTAGATCTAGAGTAGTTTTTTCTTCTTCTTTTCTTTAGGATAAGTTTTTCATTTCTTTTTCTTTTCCAACTATGTTTGTTATAATTTCAGGTTATTAATAAGGATTTAGGGGATCTGTAAAAGTGATTGGAAGCTATCTAACATGTTAAATGTTCATTTGGTTTATTCTAAACACTCTTAATCTCTTGTTTCTTACTCCTTTGTTCATATATTGTAAGAATATGTTGAATATGCTTGAATCTAAATATTTCTTGTTATATATGATGTTTTAATCTACTTTCTTGCTAAGGACATGTTCTTTAATACTTTTGTTAAGTTTTTATCACATGATTAGATGTTAATCTTTATTTATTTGAGTTCTTTATGTTTTTTTTAGGGGACCACTTAAGCTGAGATTAAAGATTATTAAGGATCCGATAGTTATCTACTTTAATCATTGGAAAATCGGTAAACAACATTATTTTAATTTTAGTCAATTTGGTACTCCTTATGCAATTTTAATTTCATTGCAAATTTTGGAAGCTTTTAGGTTAATTTAGGAAGCTAACATTTAATTTTAAACAATCTTAAGCCTCTCTAGATAATTGGAATCAGATTGCACTAATAGTTGCACTTTCCCTATTTTTTCAACATTCTGAAATAATAAAAATTCTCCACTTTATTACTTATTGACTGGTATACTATCATATTATTGGTTTTCAATTGACTTATAATTGAATTGTTTGAGCTTATTGAGTATTAAAACAATTCCCCATAACTTGGTATTGTTGTTTAACTCAAGACTTTAATTATTTCTGAATAAGCTTATGCCCCATTGGAGTGGCCTTTTCAAAGTCATCAAATTATTCAAGTATGGAGTTTTAGAATTAGAGAATGAAAAAGGAAAAACATTTAAGGTTAATAAGCATAGATGTAAGCCATATTTTAGGGGAGTTATCTCACAAGAAAGGGACTTGATAACATTTCTTACTCTTTTTTTATCATGTTCAGAATGATGAATGGTCAATCTAGTTTAAACTTATCCTGCATGTTCTTAGATATTTTTTCTTTATAAGTTTATGTGTGTTTGATTTTTATCTTTGGTTGTTTTTCTTTTATAAATTCTTAAAGTTAGATAGTTCAATAATAGTTTGATGTTTGATTTTAGGTTTGTTGGTTATCCATAAACTTGGAGAGTGTAACATAAGTTTAGGAAAACCATTTGGAAGAGGACAACCAAGTCACGATTGTGATCTAAATGGAAGTGACATTTTTGTCATGATCGTGATAGTAAGGACACAACATCCCCAATCACAATTGTTGGGCATTGTAATACGAGTGTAGCAAAAGCATTCGGAAAAGGAAAAATAGGCCACAATTGTGACCATTCAAAATCGTGACTTAAAGATGTTTCGATCAAAATTATGATAATAGGGACATAACCTCCTTAGTCAAGATCGTGACCAATTACGATAATCGAGACTGATGAGATAGTCTTACTTTAATTTATTTTTCATTTTAACCATACTAATTCACATCTTTTCATTCCCTTTCTTCTTCCTTTCAACTTCTCTCATTAGGGTGGACTCATCACCTTCCAAACTCTCTATTTCCATCAATCTTTCACCCAAATCTTGAGTTTTATTTTTATTTTTTACTACTCTTCAACTATTTCATTAAGATTTCTCATCTTAAATATTAAGAATCCCAATTGTTACACATCATCTCATCACTTTGCCTCTTGTTTTTATCTCTCTCTCTCTCTCTCCCCCCCCCCCTCTATTTTACTTATTTTGTAGGTATTAAACATCACCATAGTTAAAAGAGTGAAGCAACTCATAAGGAAATCCCAGCTAAAAGAAAATTCAAGCTTTCTAGGCATGGTTTGAGGGATTTAGCAAAAGAATTTAGGGCTCCCTTCCCCATTTTCACACAAGAGGAAGGTATACACTTCTAAGCTCTTTAAGCTAAACCTTTTGTTTCCCTTAAATACATTAATTTTAGAATTTAGGAGACTTTAGGGTTCAAAAACAAACTGGAAAAGTTAAGCAAGAAAGTGTGTTGAGAAACCTTCATACATTGTGGTTATACATTCCATTGTGAATTAACTCCAGATTATGACGTTTTGAATGAGACGTTGGTTTTCCTAAGGCTAAACCTTAAGAATCTCACCTAGATTTCAATCATAACAATTATTTAAAGAAACTTACTAGTCAAGATGATTTCAATTCACATAACCCAATGCACTTATATTAAGCATAGAGTATTTATTGTTGCATAAATTTATATGCCATGCTATTTTTAACAAAGCTCAAGCCAACAAATGTTCTGTCAAGGAGATTTTTATTTTGTGATGTATGGATAAAAAACATAAGGTTTGCACATCATATCATATCTTTCATTCCTTAGTTAACTATATCACTAAGAAAAGCAATTATTTAGGAAAGGGCTTTATGGTGACTGCTATTATTTAATATTTCAATGTAAGTTTGGATGGACTAACCCCTATAGAACGTGAGTATTTTGATTTTATACACTTAAGACAAGATGAGATTTAGGAGAACTATGGCTTAAAAGAACTATAGCATGGAGCTCTAAAATTCGAGCTCTCAAACAGATTGTAAGCATTGGAAGGGAAAGGCATCATCCACCTCACAACAACCCAAAGAAGAAGAAGAGACCTCTATAAATAGCTTCGACGAAGAAGGGGAAGGGTGGGAAATTGTTCTAACTACATTAGAAGATAAAAATAAGAAGCTAATGATAAGGGGTTCATTTCATATGATGTTCCTTGATATTTTGATGTTGATTCAACCTTATTTTGATATTAAATGTTTGATTTATGTCTTAAAACGTTTAATTTGTAGATTAAGATCAAATTGAAGGGAAATTTTAAGAAAATATAAAGATTGGAGCAAGAATGGAGTAAAATGTAGGTCTCCTAAGCACCTCATGTTTAAATGAAGACCCGCGTCTAAGTCAACTTTTGGAGTCAAATTTAGGGGTTAAATGGTGTCATTTAACTGTTCTTCAAGTTTCGTTTAAGTAGCAATCGAGACATTTCCAGCTAGTTCTTCAATTCTGATTGGATACAACTTATCCACTTGTTTCCCACTTGTAGTTAAGACATATATAAAGCCAAAAAAAATCTAAAGTTGTGCATATCAGAATAGATTAAGAGCTCCAAATCTAAAGTTTAGGTTAAGGTTTCTTTCTTTCTTTCTTTAGTTAGGTTTCTTTTCTCTTTTTCTTTTCTAGATTTGTTCATGTTAATTTCAGGTTGTATTTGAGGATTCCATAAGTTTGTTAAATTAATTAAAGGTTATCTAGCACTTTGGAATAACATTTTGTGAAATCTAAGCCCTTCTTTAAATTATTGTACTCTATTTATTCATATATGTTCAATAACATGGGCTGTTTTGATGAATCCAAATTTCTTGTTTATTTATGATGAGTTAAGTTGATTTCTTGCTAATAACAAGTTCTTGAATAGATTGAATAGGTTTTTATAACATGATTGTTTTAAGTTAATCTTTGTTATTTAAGATCTTAAAGCTCTTCTTGACTTGATCACTTAAGATAAAATTAAAGATGATTAAAGATCCGAAAAATCTACTATAATCATTGGAAAAATCAATAAACAACATGGTTTAAATCAAGGATCCAAGAAATCTACTTTGGTTAATAATGAGGGTACTAATCTTAAATATGGAATTTAGGATTAAAACTTCTTGAACTTTAAGCCTAATACTTATTAATTGATCAAATAACCAAAGATCAATTTAGTATGGTTAGAGATAAGTCATTGTTTTAACAATAGCAATGTCTTGATTTAGTGAAGACCCTATATTAGGCATTCTAATCATTTCATAACTCAATTAAGCCATTTATAGCCTAAGCCTTACAAAACTTATTCAATTTGGTAAGCTTTAAGCAATCTAGAATTCATAGCAATAATTGGAAGTTTTTAAGTTAATTTAGTTGTATTAACTTAATTACTTTAGTAATTTTAAGCTTCCTACATAATTGTAGTCTTATTGCCTTAGTAATCACACTATTTCCCTATGCGTTCAACACTTAGAATCATAAAAATACTCCATTATATTACTTGTTCATTGGTACACTGTCATATTGTTGGTTTTTAATTGAATTTGATTTGCATGTTAATTGATTAAATTATTTGGTCTAATTGAGTATTAAACTAACCAAGAATAACTGGAAAGGCACATGGACGAAATGGAAGGCCAATTGCATTAACTAATATGCTAATAGAAAGCACAATTAAAGGAAGTGGCATGTTAGCAATGATATCATACGAAGAAGTTGTTGAAATTCTTTGCAATTAAAGGAGTCCACATCCCATCCCCTACACCATCCCTACAACAATCTCCATAAGCATTATTTCCCTTTATCTCTTTTATTTTATGTGCATTGTATTATCTTACTTGTTTGTTTTATTGTTTTTTCCCTTTCCATGTTGAGGATAATGTGTTGTTCAAGTATAGGAAAGGAATGCTTGCATTCTTCATCTCATTTTGCTTATAAGTAGGCATATACTTTTATGTCTAGATGTGGATTATGTGTTCATATGCCATTGTATAAATTTTGTCGCATGGGTTTGAATGTGCCAATGGCATGAGATTGAAAGGAATGAACTTGAATTTGAGTATGATTATTTAAGTTGTGAAGAATTCTTATGAAATTCATGATTTGAGTGTCCTTCCATTGAATGCGTGAACTAATCAAGATATTTCGTATCTATTCTTTCAATTATGACATATGTTTGGATGAACTTATAGTGAACTAAACCTAATTTGGTAGGCATCACTAGTGATCTTTCATGAGAGTGAGTTGATTAGAAAGAAATGATGCAGGTTAGAAACATGAGTGAAATTAAAGCAAGTAAGTACGTGATAAATATAACATTCTTATTATGTTGGCCTCATTAAAAATTAGGGTTAAGAATAGAGATAGTAACGAATTATGAGTAGTTAGATAGCTAAGTAACTAGAGGACATTCAGGAAAATTTGTTTACCCTTACTTTAAACTGGTAAAATGACACTCTAACCAAGCTCAAAAGAATGAATCTAATTAAATAACCGGGGCACATTCATGATAAGATGTTCGCCTTCATGTTAAAAGATTAGGTAATCATTCAAAGTAAATCTAAAATCATTGTGTTTAAGTGAAAAGTGAGATCCTATAGATATTCTTTTGAGTGTCATGACACTTTCATGAATGGTTACTTAGTGATAAACTACCTTTCACATGGTAAAAAAAAAAGTTCATGCTTACAAGTGCCATAAGTGCAAGAATTGTTTAATAGTATCTTGATTACAATGCATATTCAATTCAAAGAGACTCAAGATATAACTGGAAAAACTCGATGATTTAGATCTTCTTGAATAATTGATTTTCT
>JAOXYD010245099.1:0-16805 GCA_028565735.1 Pinacopodium congolense
ATATACATATTTCTTATTTTTGTTTTGATCGTCTAAATGATTTTTCTAAAAGTTACAAGGACTATAATTTTCAGAAGACAAAAACCATATTGATTCCAAAAATCAGATAATTTTTACTTCAAAATTTATGTTTATAGAAGTTTATTGTTTGTTAATTATTTTTGTTAATTGTCTTTGATCTGCCTAAGTTTATGTTTTCATAGGTTTGGTCAGCCAAACCCCTAACATCGGTCAACCTAAGGTAGTTCGGTCGACCAATGGACAGGTCTAGTTGACCGATAGATCAAATTTACGTGTTTGATCTACTAATGTACTAGTTCGATCGATTGATAGGTTAAAAATTTCTTGTTCACCCCGCAATTCTTAAATTCACTTAAGTTTTCAAGTTGTAATTGTGTTTTAACTATGTCTGTTAAATCCTTGGTTATACTTTCAAAGTTGTGATAATCTTTCTTTTTTAATCTCTGTCTATGTAACTTTTATTCGACTTTATAGTTTAAAAAAGGTATGAGTTAGGTATACTAATATCTAAGGCCCTTAAATAAGATAGGTACTTTTGGAAATAATGCCAAGGGTAAGGTAATTGGCATTGGAAAAGTAGGTAAAGATAATTGTCTTCTAATTGATAATGTTTTACTTGTTGAAGGTTTGAAACATAAATTATTAAGTAAGTCAATTATGTGATAAGAACTACAAAGTTAGTTTCGTAGGAGATGAATGTGTTGTCTCTAAGATAGATAACAATAGTATCGCGTTCCTAGGCAAACAAGAAAGAAATATTTACATTGTTGATCAATGATGTGTTACTAATCTTGAAGATAAGTGTTTAGTTTCCTTGAGTGAATGTGCTTCGACTTGGCACTGATGACTTGGAGATGGAAGTACAGATCTCCTCTCAAAGCTCAATTCGAAAAAACTTGTTCGAAGACATCCAATTATAAAGTAAGAAAAAGACAAAATTTGTGGAGCATGTCAAATGGGGAAACAAGTAAGAAGCTCCTTTGAAAGCAAGAATTTGGTGACATCTTCTAGACCCCTTAAACTACTTCATATGGATTTATGTAGTCCTACTAGAGTAGCTCATTTAGGAAGAAAATCATATGCGTTTTTTATTGTTTCTAATTTCAATCGTTTTACTTGGGCCTTATTCTTATATTCGAAAGATGAATGGTTTAAATCTTTTGTTAGTTTTGCAAAGAAAATTAACAATGAAAAGTCCTTATCTATTACATCCATTAGAAGTGATCATGGTTGAGAATTCAAAAATGATATGTTTGAATATTTTTGTGTTGATCATGGCATTGGACATAATTTTTCTACATCTAGGACATCTCAACAAAACGGTGTAGTAGAAAGGAAAATTAGTTCTTTACAAGAAATGTCAGAACTATGAGAAATGAATATGACTTGCCAAAATATTTTTGGGCCAAAGCCACTGCATATGCATGTCAAGTCATAAATAGGGTGAACATTAGATATAAGTTAGATAAAAGACCTTATGAACTTTTGAACGACAAAAAACCAAGAATTAGTCATTTCAAAATTTTTGGTTAGAAATGTTATATTTTGAATACTGAAGAGAGTTTAGGAAATTTTAATTCTAAATGAAGGAATTTTCTTATGATAGTCTTTATCAAATAAAGCATATAGAGTTTACAACAAGAACTCTCATGTTGTTGAAGAGTCTATATATGTTGTTTTTTTTATGAAACTAACCCTTTTGAAAAAAGCAAAGTACTTGAGTTTGATGATGCAAAATATCCAAGGGATTAGAATATCTTTCACTTGAAAACAATGGACAAAAATCACAAATTATTGAATCAAGTAGAAAAGGAGGACATGAAGAGCTACTAAGAGATTGAAGATACAAAAAGGATCATCCCGCCAATCAAATTATAGGTGATGTTCACTAAGGGGTAAGCACTCGATCTCAATTTAATTTATCTCATATTGCTTTCATCTAAAAAATTGAACCTAAAATAATAATAAAAAAAGCTCAAGATGATGAGAATTGTATTTTAGCAATGAATGAGGAATTTAAACATTTTGAATGAAACAAAGTTTGGACCTTAGTATCTAGACCCGTAGATCATCCTAAAAAAGGTATTAAATATATTTTTAAGAATAAATTAGATGAACAAGGTAACATTGTTAGAAACAAAGCAAGATTAGTAGCTAAAGGGTATAACCAAGAAGAAGGAATATATTATAATGAAACTTTTTCCCCCATAGCTAGATTAGAATCCATTGTACTTTTTCTTGCATTTTCATCTCATATTGGTTTTAAATTGTTGCAAATGGATGCTAAAGTTGAAATTTTAAATGGTTATATACAAGAAGAATATTATGTTGAGAAAACCCCCTAAGTTTTGAAAGACATGATGCACCCAAAGATGTTTTTAAACTATTAAAAACTTTATATGGTTTAAAACAGGTTCCTAAAGCATGATATGATAGATTAAGTGCCTTTTTACTTGAAAATGGTTTTGAAAAGGGAGGAATAGACACTACTTTGTTTATTAAAAAAATAAGAAGGATTTATTGATTGTTTAAATTGAAGTAGATGATATCATTTTTGGTGCTACTAATGAACCTTTGTGTAAAGAATTGCTAAGTGTATGAATAGGGAGTTCAAGATGAGCATGATGAGAGAATTAAATTTGTTTCTCAAACGTTAAATCAAAAAAATGAAGGATGGCATCTTCATCAACCAAAAAATTGCACAAGAGAATTACTCAAGCATTTTGGCATGGATCAAACAAAGCCTTTGGGGACTCCAATGAGCACATCCAAAAAATGAAATAAGCATGAAGATAATAAATAAGTAAATAAAAAGCAATATTGAGGTACGATTAATAGTTTCTTATATTTAACTACTAGTCAACCTAATATCATGTTTATATTTTTTTTGTGTGTATGCTTTCAATCTTCACCTAGGGAATCTCATTTATTAGCCATTAAATGTATTCTTCTATATCTAAGTGGTATATTGCATTTAGCACTTTGGTTTCCTTCAAATGCATATTTGGATTTATTTGGTTATTCTGATGCTGATTATATGGAAAGCTTATTAGATAGTGAAAGTACATTAGATACATGTCATTTCTTAGGCAATTCACTAGTTTCATTATTTTATAGAAAAGAAAATTCTATTGCTTCTTCTACGGTGGAAGAAACCTAATATATAATTGTCGATAGTTGTTGCACTTAAATATTGCAGCTTAGACAATAACTTAGAGATTATGGTTTGAATTTTCATAAAATTCCCATACGATATGATAATTCTAACACTATTTATTTGATGAAAAACCCAATTCAGCCCTCTAGGACTAAGCATATTGAAATCCGTTATCAATTAATTAGAGATCATGTTCAAAATGGAGATATAGAACTTAAATTTGTTGATATATTACATCAATTAGTGGATGTTTTCAGTGAACCTTTATGAGAAGGTCATTTTTGCATGATTAGAAGAGAAATCGGTATGATTGATAAACATTCACTATGATATTTTATTCAAATGTTTACGCATTTTTTGATGATTCCAAAAAGTGGGAGAGGTATGTGATATTATAGTCTTTGTTTTTTGTTTCATGTACGAATTAAGGGGGAGTTGAACTTATAGTCTTGATCATGTTATTTATTTTAATATCACACGATTTTGTCATCATAAAAAAGGGGAGATTATTCAACTAAAGGAGGTTCCATCTTATTTTGATGATGACAAAAACATGTTTATTACTAATGTTTTTATTTAAATATATTGTAAGGATAGGTTCTTTAGAATGAAGATGAGGTTAAGACTTGGAACACTACGTGAAGCAAAGTAAAGAGTTTTAGTAACTGAAGTTTAAAGAAGATTGGTCGACCAAAGATTGAATATTGGTCGACCAAATGAAGAGAGACTAAAGGTTGATCCACCAAATGAAGTAAGAATGGATATCAATCAATCACATCTATGTATTGGTTGACTGCATGAGCAAAAACAGAAGATCAGTCAATCGAATGTCAACTATCAGTCGATGAAATGTGAATATTATATAGTGAAACATCAGGAACAATCATATTTTGCAATAGTAATAAGTGTTAATGAGAAGATGAATGTTTGAGATATGGTACAATTGCTAATTAATTCTAATTAGTCTTATAAATTGGTGGATTAATAAGAGAGAATGTATTAACGAGTAATTTTGAGCTCTTTATTATTTTTGGTGTGAAGTAAAGTATTGTGAGGTTTGTTATTATGCTACTCTTGGGCATTGAGTCATTTGGTTCACTAAGATCTTGTACTGGTGAGGCTATCCTAGGCCTTCAAAAAGAACGTGACAAGGTTATTCTTGAGCTTAGAAAAAGAATAAGAGGATTATCCTTGAGCCTTAAAAGGAGTTTGTAATTTGTAATCGTTAAAGTTTTTTATTTGTATTATGTTCTTATTTTTATTTAATATTATAAACTTACTTCATCTTATTTATGTATTTTTATAATTTTTTCTAGCTTCTACAATTTAATTAAAGTGTTGTTTGTGATTAATATTAATTTTTTATCACTTAATTCACCTCCTCTTATGTGTCATATAAGACCAACAATTGTTCAGCCACATATGGTTTTCATATAGTCCACAACAAATATATTTTCCATATAAAGAGTGGAAAAGAAAGAAAAGAGTGAAACTATATAAAGCTTGGAGCTCCTCTCTTCACTTTTCGATGCTCAAAAATCTAGAAATTGTTATTTCTTGATGAATCTAAAAGTTAACGATGTTTTGTTCTTTTAGTGGTCACTAAAACCTTATTGTTTCTCTTTTAGGTGTGTATTATAAAGTTATCTAGAGGCTCCTAGGATTTCCAACCCTTAAATATGTCTAAAAGTGACCTTCAAACCATAAAATCCCATGTTGGACATGTCATAGCTTCAGCTTTGCTATCACCCTCGTGCTTGTTGAAACTTTGGCTCCAACAGTTGTATGATCATGCACTATAATTCAATCTCTTTCTAGCTTTCCACAATCTTTGGTCCTTCAGTTATAACTTCTTCTACATACCTCTAATATGTTCTTAGACACCATAAAATTTCATAACAATTTAAGTTCATCAAGTGTACTTATTGCATCATCCAGTTCACTTGTTCTTCTAAAAATCAAAGTGCATGAACCCATTCCTCAAATAACTCAAAATTTTGCTCTTAATTAATGAACAGAAATAAGAAAAAAACTAAAAGCATAGATGACAATGTCAATAATGCAAGAGATCATTCTAAGCTTTAAACAGAAAACAACACCTAAACACTTAAAAACACCCCAGAAACATAGTCTAAAAACATGAAAATCAACTTCCTCATACTTAAACATTTGCTTGTCCTCAAGTTAAACATTAAATGCAAGGCATGCAATATGCAATAATAGATGATAGCTTGAATGCAGCCACGATAAGAGATCTTATAGAGTTAGATTGGCCAAGGGCACTAATCATTCAAAATGATCCCAAATTATACACTTAATCCACTTACTTCATGAATGTCTTTAAAATGAAAATTCATATTAATGAGAGCAATGCTATCCTGTTCTTACATCCAAGACATTAGTAATCATACACTGTGTCCAATTACCAAGTGAAAGGTAGGTAATCATTAAGTAAAAATTGAGGAAATGTCTTGATTTTGAAAGAAGAGATTCATAGATTTCACCTTTTCGCTTAAACTTTAATTCTTTTTTGTTAGCTAAGACCAATCACCCAGTATTTTTAAGTGAAGATGTACATCTTGAGGGGTAAACCCCTAGTTACTCAACCAAATCACATCTTACAACTAGCCTATTAGCTCTACTCTTAACTCCTTTTTTTATTTAACTTATCATATTAGGAGTTAGCAGAGTAATCATTACATTTCTTATTTCATTTATATTGTGATCCTATGTCACTACTCTTTAATCAATTATTTCCATGAATGATCACTGATAATGCCTATTAATTAATTCATTTTGATATAAAGTGTAATCAAGCAAATGTCTAAGAAGTAAGAAAAGGTATGCAATATCCTAACCAATTGTCAATTTCAATGGAAGGATAATCATAAGTGAACCTTATAAGGTCATACTTCTTCTTACTCAAATAATCGTGTTCCTATGTAACCTAATTCCATTTAATGTTATGCCATTTATTCATTAAAACCTATGCAAATCTCACATAATGAAATAAAATGAACATAAAATGAAAATAATTTTTCATAAAATACAAGAAATGAATGTTTACAATCAATATGTCATATATAATGCACAAAATATAATGCATGTGTTACCTCCCCGCACTTAAGGAACACATTGTCCTTAATATGTGATGAAAGCACAAAAAAAAAAAAAAGTTTAAAAAGAAACAATGAAAAGCAACAAGCACTAAAAGCAGTATAACAAACATTTAAAAGAGATCAAGAACAAATAAAAGAGAGAGGGATGAGAAAACTTATGGATAAGGTAGAGGTGATGGAATTAGAGAGGACACTTGGAGACCTTGCACCACGAAGGATTTAAGCACCTTTTTGGTGAGCTAGCATTGTTAACGTGCTACCAATTACAATTTTTCATCCATTTGATCCATGTGTATTGCTCCATCTTCTAATTATTAGCCCCTAAACATAGAGTACTTGTGCCTAACCTGACTCCTCTAATTCATCACTAAATGTATCATCATATTCTAGTGCAGCAGTTGAACTAGAAGCTCCGTAGGTGAACTTATGTTTAATAATATTACGAGAGTAAGGGTTCTAGAGCTCCATATTATGATGGTCCAAAATTTTAGCTCTTCTCAATTATGGTCCATTAAAATATTCACAATGTATTGCAGTTAAATTATTAGTAAAAATTGAAAAATGATAAGCCAAAGTAGTAGCAATGTATCCTATTCCCAAATTGTTGCTTCATTTAGCAACAGATTGGACTAAAGCATGAAAATTATAAAAGGATGTGCAAAGCTTGACTTTGGCATTCGTGAACCATACAAAAATAATTCCTTAGAAGAATATTTTTTGGTTTAAGTTATATTAAAATTAACATAAGATATAAACTTATGCAAAACCAAATGTTCTTGACTTATAATGTAAGCTTTTGAATCATTGTGAGCATTGAAACCATGCAAGTCAGTTAAGTATTTCCAATACAATGTAACTTGAAAGTCTTGATGCGTATCTTTAACACGTGATTTTATGGAAAAAAAAATCTTATTAAGCACTTTCTCATCCAATTGGTGGGCTTCACCTCTCAATATAGACCTAACAAATTTGGTTTTTTCGATTGATAATGTAATGAAGTGAAGAATACAACAGTAAAGTCTTTATAGATAGGATAATCCATTTGAACAAAAGATTCTTAATCATAATTTTTACTCATTTTCAATCATTTTTCTTTAAGGAATATCTTGTCTAAAAGTTAAAGTTAAATATTAAGGAGCGACAATAGTTTTTTCTTTAATAAGGGTATAATGCTAACCTTCTTCCTTGGAGTATATGGAGAATAGAGCTCCATAATCTATAGTAATGTCCCTTTCTCCATGCCCACAAACTTCGACTTAGATAGGAGCGCCAGATTTTTAGATAATAGATTTTATTCTTGGAGGCACGGATGGCAAATATCTGCAAAATACAAAATAATAGACAAAGAGACCAAAATTATATATGAAATAACCCTTAAAGTGAGAAAGAAATATGAATAGTAACAAAGAGTAAAAGACGATAAGAAGGCTACAGAAATTTATAAATTTTGATGAAGAATCCACTAAGACTCACAAAGATTTGATGGAAATGGTGAAAAAAATGAGTAAAGAGACTTGAAAGTTAGATGTAAGGGTCGGATATGGTGAGAGGGAAAGGTTGGAAAAGGAAAGAAGTGAAAAAGAAGAAGTGGGGTAAGGGAATTTATGGAAAGATATCGAAATAACAAAAGATATTATCATAATTGTTCAATAAGTATTTTCCGTCACCCTAGTGCTTATGCATGAGGGTGATAGAGAATTTATCTATGTTAGACTATTTGGTACTAATGAGGCTCCCAAATGTTAGAAACACACTTCAAACCTTAAAACTCAAGCCAAAAAGTTACAATCACACTTCAAACTTTAAACTCAAGAATTAACATCATCATCAACCTAAGAACATCAGTCAAACTTAAGATAACACCATATAAGAAGAAAGAAAAAGATGAAAAGAGAGTTGCAAACTACTTAAGAACTTAAAGGAAATGCAACAAACATCTTAAAAACTAGTCCCAACATGCTTCATTTAAGGTCATGAGCTTGACCAAGCTTTAAACTAGTCCTGAAAGAGTAAACAAAATGAAGGAAATTACTTTTCTTTCATTTGAGATGGTTCCTTTTAAATATAGCTTGCATTATGCTCATTGATTTTGAGTATTTTAGATTTTGCATTTTCCAATTCCAAAGCTCCATGATTGAGCACTGGAACAACTTTAAATAAGTCACTCCACCTTGGCTTTAACTTTTTAGGAAATAACTAAAATCTTGAGTTGAAAAAAAGGACTAAGTTCTCCCTCTTAAACTCCTTCTTTTTAATATGTCCATCATACCATTTCTTTACCCTTTCCTTATACAACTTGGAATTCTCATAAGTATCAAACCTTAGTTTCTCTAATTCATCAAGTTGCAACAACCTTTTCTTCCAATCAAAATTTAACCTCTTAGTGGCTTAATACACCCTATTTTATAACTATAAATGTAAGTAGCAACCCTTGTCATAAAATGTTTAAATGGATTTGCAAAAGCTATTTGGTATGACCATAAGGTGTCATCCAATTTTGTTGCCCAATGTTTCCTTAAATTGCTCACCACTTTCTCTAGATCAAAAGTGCATCAAAAGGCTTGTTATAAAAGTGAGCTCCTCTATAACTTATGATGGCTCTCGGTACTCCAAATCAAATGAATATCTTCTTGATGAATCATTGAACTACCTTGCCATCACTTTTGCGAATATCTATCACCTTAAACCACGTAGAAACATAATTAAAACCCACTAAGATAAAGGAGTAACCTAAGAATGATGGAAAAGGCCCCATGAAATCTAAATCCCTAACATTGAAACCTTCAACCTCTATGATGATGAAGAGAGGCATCTCCTCCCTTCTTCAAATGTTCCCCACTCTTTGTCTCCTATCACAATGCAACATAAATTCCCTAGCATCCTTAGACAAGCTTGGCCAATGGAATCCACACTCCAATGCTCTAGTCGTTGTCTTATTCATTCCGTAGTGTCCTACATAGAGGGAGTTATGGCATTGTGTTTGAACTTCAAACATTTTTTCTTTAGGAGCACACCTACGAATTAAACCATCATCACATATCTTATATAGCATAGGTTCATCCCATATATAACACCTACATTGAAGTAACAAATGCTTCCTTTGTTGGTATAACAATTCAAAGGGAAGAATACAAATTGAAAGATAGTTGGCAATGTCAGCAAACCAAGGAATAAAAGGATTGGTTAGCATAATTAGAGCTTCATTTGAGAAGTACTAATTGATTTCCTCTTCTTCATGACTAACACCTCTTTCAAGTTGTGACAAGTGATCCATCATTACATTTTCAACTCCTTTCTTGTCTCTAATTTCAATATTAAACTCGTAGAGTAAAAGCAATCATCTAATTAGCCTTGGTTTGGCATCCTTTTTGGAAAAAGGTAGCATAATGCTGCATGATCTGTAAAGACAATAACCTTTGAGCCTAAAATATATTAATGATATTTGTCATAAGAAAATATAACTATAAGCAATTCCTTTTTAGTTATGGTGTAGTTTAATTGAGCCCCTACTAAGGTTTTGCTTGCATTGTTTCTTTTGCTTCCATTGGCCAATCATACATCTAATGGCATCATAACTTGCATCACATATAAACTCAAAGGGCAAGGACCAATTCGGTGTTTTCAAGATATATGCAAAGATGAGAGCCTTATTTATCTTGTAAAAAGAATGGAAACAATTAGCATCAGATTCAAAAGCACATCTTTAATCAACAAATTAGTCAAGGATTTAGCAATAAGAGAAAAAAATCCTTAATGAATTGATGATAGAAACCTACATGGCCTAGGAATACTTCGATGCCCTTAATGTTGATAGGAGGTGGGAGCTTTTTAATGATTTCAATCTTGGCTCAATCCATTTGTGTGAGATCTTATAACCTAAGACAACTTATTCTTGGACTATAAGATGGCACATAAATCAATTTAAAATCAAATGGGACTCCTCACATCTTTGGAGAACTCTATCCAAATTATATAAATAATGGTAAAAAAATATCCAAAAACTGAAAAAGCCATCCATAAATACCTGTATAATACCTTTATTTATATCTGTAAAGGTGACCATTATGCACTGTTAGGTGTAGTGAAAAGATTAAAAGGCATCCTCTAATACGCAAAAGTTCCATAAAGGCAAGTTAAAATTATCTTTTCTTGATGTTTTGAATAGATGAAGACTTAGTTGTAGCCTGAGTACCCATTAAGGAAGAAATAAAATGCATGCCTTGCTACTCTCTCAATCATTTGGTCTACAAAAATCAAAGGGAAATGATCTTTCTTTGTAGCCAAATTAAGCTTCCTATAGTTGATGCATACTCTTCAACTAGCGATGGTCATAGTAGAAAGCTTTTAACCTTTCTCATTCTCCATCATCGCCATGCCTCCCTTATTAAGCACACATTGAACTAGGCTCTCCCACTCACTATTAAAAATTAGAAATATGATCATCGCATCTAAGAGTTTTATAACCTCTTTCTTCATAATTTCTTGCATATATGGATTTAAAATTCCTTTCCTTTCCCTTACCTATTTACAAGTATCTTTAATATTTGTTTTATGCATCACCACATTGGGCCTAATCCCTCTAATATCTAGAATTTTCTAACTTATAACTCTCATCCTCTTCTTGACAATGTCCATCACTCGCTCCTCTTTCTCTAAATCAAGTTTATTGGACATAATGAGGGGTAGGGTATGATCCTTACCTAAGCAAGTGTATCTAAGGTAGGAAGGTAAGGGTTTCAATTATAGCATGGGTAGCTTCACTTTGAAAGGTGGTTTAGGGGTTTCAGTTCTCTCTATTTTTTTTTTTACTTGAACTCCTCATCTATCTCCTCTTAATTCACACTCTTATCCCCTTGCACTTCCAAATCTTCCTTAACTTACTCTCCTACTTCCTTCATACATTCATCTATAATATCAATCTTCGTACAAGAAGGACCCTCTACTGGTTCTTCAAAGATTTGCTCATGATAAATTCCACTTTCTCATCTCCAATTCTGTTAACTAATATCCCCTTATGTACATCAACTAATGTCCTACACGTATTGATAAAAACCTTACCCAAAGTCAAATGACAAGTCATATCCTCTTCAAAATCCAAGAAAAAATCGAAATAATAAATTTATCCACTTCTACTAATACATCTTCCACCACTCCATATGGCCTTTTGAAGGACTGATATGGAAATTGTATGAGCATAGAAGTTGGCTTCACATCTCCTATCCTTAATTTCCTAAGAATGGATAAAGGCATTAAGTTAAAACTTGCTCCTAAATCACACAAACATTTAGAAAATTCCAAGTTACCAATAACACAAGGTATAGTGAAAGTCCCTGCAACTTTTAACTTGGAAAGCATATGACTAGTGATGATTGAGCTGTAACTCTCCATCAAGACCATTGTTTGGTTGTCTTCATAAGTGCACTTATGAGTCAATATATCCTTTAAGAACTTGGCATACTTAGGCATGGTCTCCAAGGCTTCCACAAAGGAAATTTTGATTTATAGCTTCTTCAACTTCTCCACGAACTTGGAAAATTATGCATCCACTTAATATTGCTTGAGTCTTTGTGATATAGAATCTTTATCTTATATGGAAGTGGAGGGGCATATGACTTCTCCTCTTCTTTCTCTTCTTCCTTTTCTTCCACTTTCTCTTTACCTCTCTCTTTTCTCTTGGCTCTCTCTTTTGATATTCTCACCCTTCTCATTGTAACCTCCAATGGTAAGTAATACCTCTTTTATTATTACTAACCAAGTTTCATTTCCTTTTCCTAGCCATTTGCAAGATTCATTGAGTCTAATGAGCTATAGGAAAGCAAGCTAGAAGAGGAAGGTAATGAGCAAGGTGTAGAGTCTCCATTGACATTGCCTAATCCACTACATATACCATATTAGGAGAAGGTCGATGTCTAAAAAGGAGAGTGGAAATTGGAGTATGATGGTGACACATTGCAGTTCCACTTTCCTATGTCTTTAAAGTACCATGCTGATTTTGAGCCTGTTCTAAGGGAAGTTACTCCCAATTCTTTAGGGAGTTTGAGTATCAATTTGACAATGGATGATGAAAATGTGACGGTTAAGCTTATAGCCTCAACAAAGCGCTTATTAGAAGGCAACCTAAGTGTTTAACAAAGTTTTGTGTCTTTTCTTTTTGTTAGTAAATTCTTTAGTCACTCTATGTTTAAGTGCTTTTCTTTTTGTGTTTGTTTTATAGGGAGTTGAAGTGGAAGCAAAAGTGTGCAGCTGTATCCTTCTAGCACTTTGTGGATTGCTTCAATTCTAAGGTAGTACTCTTGTTCATTCCTTTTATGATTTATTGATTTTGGAACATTATGGATAACTTTCCTTTTAAGTCCCCCCCCCCCGGGACATGAATTATTGTCAGTTTGATGGTGATGGTTTAAATGTGGTAGCCTGAATGATTTTAAACTTTAGTTAATAGTTAATTATGGTACTTAAAGGAAATTAATGATTTTAATTTGAGGATCTTTGCTCAGCTCTTGAAATGATGCTAACTTTTTTTTTCATTTTTCATTTTCTTTTGAGTGCCTTACATGTGTTTAGTAATCCATTTGTGTGATTTTTAATGTTCGAGTCCATTTTATATGGTTTGTCATATGAATGTGAGATGAGATGTTTAGAATAAAGTGTAGAAATAAAAAGAAAACGAACAAGATAAAAGAAGTAAAAGGAAAAAATAAAAGAACTAAAGGAGAAAAAAAATGGAAAAGGAGCAAAAGAAAATGAAAAAAATTAAAAAATACAAAAGTGTTCTTGCGATTTTGTTAAAAGCATTTTGTTTTGTGTTGTTGAATAAGACGTATCTTTATTCTTTTGTGTTATTGTGTGATGAGCAATTTTCACTACGTTGGCTTCAACCCAATGTAAGGTTGAAGTTAAGAGTGGTGATTTTAGCCATTTGAAGATGGTGATCAAACGTAGTAACTTGGGGTGTTCATAATAAGTATGCACCTTCGCGTGAAAAAGTTAGATGAACTTTGAAACAAGCATTGCTTAAATCTCAAATTGTATTGTGTTTTCATTTGTATTTGATCATTTTGAGCATCCTTGATTAGTTTGTGTGATAACCTATGTGAAATGGTTTGAATGGTGGATATTATGCATATTGCTTTGCTTGTTTACCGATTGCATGATTTGCTTACTATTATTTTTTTTATCATGATAGAGTTGAAATTTGTGAATTGGACTAAAGTCACTGATTAATTTTTATTATGTTGAATTAGCTAGTAGCTCTTGATTGGAATTTGTTTTGTATTGTTGAATAAGAAGCATCTTTGTTCTTTTATGTTATTGTGTGTTACGCAATTTTCACTCCACTGGCTTTAACCCAATGTAAGGTTGAAGTTAAGAGTGGTGCTTTTAGCCATTTGAAGATGGTGATCAAACCTAGTAACTTAGAGTGTTCATAATAAGTGATCTTCTTCGCGTCAAAAAGTTATATGAACTTTCAAACAAGTATTGCTTAAATCTCAAATTGTATTGTGTTTTCACTTGTATTTAGTCATTTGAGCATCCTTGATTAGTTTGTGTGATAACCTATTTGAAATGGTTTGAATGTTGGATATTATGCATATTGCTTCGCTTTTTAACTGATTACGTACTTTGCTTGCTATTAATTTTTTTTAATCATGATAGAGTTTAAATTTGTGAATTGGATTAAAGTCATTGATTAATTTTTATTATATTGAATTATCTTGTAACTCTTGATTGGAATTATTAGATTAAATCATTTAAATTATTGCTTTAGAACAATTAATAGTTTAAGTGTGAGAGTATTTGATAAGATTGAATTGTTTGCTGTATTTTCATGCATTTCCATGTGATTTCAATCCTATTTTCAAGATAAAATACTTAATTTATTTTTAATTTTTGTTAAATGCTAGGTTGGATGTGTTGATACACATTTAAAACCCCAAAGGCAAGATTTCAAAGAAAATTGGAGCACAAGTGTTTACAAAGGAATGCTTTAAAAGCCTTGGAGAAAAAGGAGCAAAACAGATTATAAAAGGAGCCAAAAATGACAAAGAGAAAAGGAAAGCAGCTCTTCTTAATGGGACATGAGTCCTACTCCTCCAAAACACAAAAACAAGTTTCTAAGGAGGATCAAAATCACATAAAGAAGAAAAGAAGCTTGGAGCTTTCCCAACCATTAAAATGACATAAAAAGCAAAAGCTTTAAAGAAGAGGGAAAAAGCTTTCTTTGCACTAAATGGATAGACACATGTCCTACTCAAGAGACAAAAGAAGACAAAAAAAAAACGATTTAAAAACTTTATAAGGAGAACCAACATATTACAAATCAAACTAAAAAGTAGAAGAAAGGTTCTTAGGTTGACAAGTGTCCCACTGATTCTTCTAAGACAGAAAAGACAAAAAGCTTTAAAGCTAAAGCTTTGAAAAGGAATGACAATATATATATTAAAGAGTGAAAAAAAATTTTGTAAGTCTATTACAGAAAATCAAATAATAATACCTAACTAAGCCTAACTATGTAGCCAAGGTGAGCTAGGGTCGAATCTAGAGAGAGCTAGGAGGTACTATTATTTCTAATATTGTAAAAAATAATAGAAACAAAAACCCCTAAACGTAAAGAAAACTAACATAACTAATACGCAATAAAAACCATAAAAAGGAAAAACGCAAAGAAAAAAACAAAAAACAAAAAACAATAACAAAGAAATAAGTTCAAGGTATTATCGGGATTTAGGGATAATCTAACAAGCTAGCCTATAAGTTTTAACAAGCTCTTAAACCCTCAATTCCTTTAACTTAGATAAATCTAACAAGCTTTAGAAATGCCCCTATCGTCACTATAATCGAGGACAAGCTCTCTAGACTTAATAGTGAAGATGCATTAGATATTAAAGAGCCTAAAGGTGTGGGACCCTAGACTAATTGGTTGAGTATCCAAACAAATCTAACTAACCTATTACTACTTTTGGAAATTGCTAAGGACAATTACATATCAAATGCTCAATCCTAGCATTAAAATTTGGAAATTACCTAAAGGGTGATCAAACTTAAACATAACAACTAATTCATGTCATTTAACCAAGGTTCCAAACTAACCTAAGCTTAAAACACCAATTCCAATACAAGCTCAATCATATTCTCACAAATAATTGTCCTCTTATCCTTCTTGTACCTTCAAACCCTGAAACACCTAACCACACAATCTTAAATTAAAAAAAATAAATATTAAATAAACACAAACCATACTTAATTAATTAAAACCAAAGCTAGAAAATTTAAATTCAACACTTAATCTAACACAAACACAAATTGCTTAGGGTATTAATTAATTTTCTAAAACCTAATTCAACTAAACCAAAACTAATACTTCAACAAACTTTTAACATATAGAAATTAAACAAACATTGACATTGAGTGATTTAAAACCTAAGAACATGGATAAATTTTAATTACCAAACAAAACTTAATTGACAAACATAAAAAACAAGCAAAAACCCAAACTTAAATTAATGAAATTAATTTTGGAAAACATAAAGAACTGTCATTAAACTAATCATCCAAAGCATTCAACATTTGAGAATAAATCAATAGCTAAACTACTTAAAAGTATTGACAAAACGATGAGACAAATTGAAAAACTATCTAAGGAAAGCTTAATATAAAAATTACTAATGTAAATAATGTAAAGAGACAAATGAAAATCCCAAGGAAAACCTATCGAAAATCATTGCAGCCATCTTTTATTCTAGGGGAAAGCTCTCCCTTTATTTTTTCAGGCAGCTCCTTAAATCTCTCCATTCATTTGTTGATTATGTTGATTGGTGCTGCCAGCTCTTTAGAAAAGCTCCCCTTTTCTATCATTTGCTCTCTATTCAACTGTTGTCCCCCTTAAGCATTATTTGATTTTGTTTTATTCTTATTTAGGGCTACGTGTCTCTTTGTATTGTTCCACCATTAAAAATGTTGCACTCCAAAGTTTTCTTTTTCAAAATGCTGCCGCATGCTCCTTTAAGAAAGCTCCTCTCCCCTTGCTTATCAAACGTTGATGCTATGTCATTTTATTCCACCCTTTCCTTATTTTCATTTTCTTTGAGAAGTTGCCATTGTCACCTCATGTGATCAATTTCCTTGCATTCAAAACCATTAATATAAGTTATTTTATTTTTAGGATTTTACTTACCATCTTTAAAGTTACTTCTTCTTATGGATATCTTCTTCTTTGAAAAATTCTTAAAACTCCTTTTAAGTAGGGCTATCTTCTCATTATCACTTCTACACATAAAGGCTTCATCATCACTCTATTCCTCCCTTGATTCTTTAATCATCATATTCATTTTGTTTTGGAAATTATCCTCCTCATGCTGCTTCTTAATCTCATTTCATAGGTTAGGAGGGATGCACTAAACTCTTCCAAAAGGAGGATGTTTAATTCTTTTACTTCTTGAATGGTACCATGTCTTTGCCAATGACCTTAATACCTTTCTCACTAATTTAACTTTAATATAGGTTTTACC
>JAOXYD010245128.1:0-16803 GCA_028565735.1 Pinacopodium congolense
CACATATATTAATAAAATTAACGATATAGATTAAGTATGGATGTGTAATATGAAAATTTTATATTACGTGATCTTAACATATATATTTCCAACTGATCCTTCTTTATTTCTTAATGAGATCAAACTGAATGAAATTGGTCTCTGCAATTTAAATAATTGAACTCTTAGATGATACTGATTGAACTATTAGTCTTTGACATAGTTTATGCTAATCTTCAAATATTAGTTTGTTATCACATGTTAAATTAAATTCAAAGCTATTTCTAAGAAAATTATAATCTATTAACAAGACATTTAGGAAACTTATAATTTAGAATTAAAACTATACTTTTAACAACTTTGTTAGAATACTCATTGATAATTAATATTACACTCAAACACTTACACTCACTCTTTTATTTTTGCTGCTCATTGCTTCTTCTCTTCTCAGATGCAAATGCCAAGTTTCCACTTCTATTTACAGGAGAGGATGGTCAAGTCATTGTGGTAAGACTACATATTAAACTACAGATAGTTGTTGCTCCACTCTAGTTATAAACACAATTATTTATCTATTTACACACACTCTACTCATTTTGTTTGTTACTTACGCACACTTTATTAATCTGACAACTCCTTTATCCACGTCGATGATAGAATTTTATGACTAAAGAAATTCTTACACAGCTCCCGTTAGATTCAACTACAGAAACAGTAAAAGCTATCAGCTAAAAGGTTAGTTTATTGGTCATACAGTTCAGTTTATGTTTAGTAGAACAAAAGTTATACAACTCGCATCAGATTTACTACAGGATCTAAAATATTTTAGTGCAATAGTAAAATAGCAGGAGCAGCAATTCTGCACTTTACACTACATATTGTCTTTATCTGCTGTGCTTCATCCATTTGATCTCTTTGGTCCACCATTCTTCCAAACAAGCCTTTATTGATCAGATAGTCCGGATAATTTAGTTTGAACAACAATGGATTTTCACAAGGATGTGAAAAGGACTTGGAATGATTGGCTCTGAACCTCTAATACTGAAGGTTGATGTGAGTGAAGTATAGAGAAGCTAGGAACTATGGACTTGGAAGAACAAACCCCAAGTCTTGAATCACCCCTTATTGATCAAGAAACAGAATTGGAACCTAAACATGGATTCGACAAAGGTGAAATTGTCGAGGAGGTGAAGAAACAGCTATGGTTGGCAGGGCCTCTGGTGTCGGTGAATTTCTTGGTATTCTTCCGAAAGTAGCAATAGGTTAGTTGAATTTGTTAGGATACTTAATCAATTATCCTAGGGTCTCATACCTTTAGGTTACACCTTTCGAGCTTGTGAGTAGGTAGCCTAAGTTAGTCATTCCTTATTATCGAAGGCATCTTTACTATTAAATCTAGAGAGTTTGTTCTAGGTTATAGATGGAGATAGGGACATTTTTAGAACTTGTTAGATTTGTTCAATTTAGAGGAATTGATGGCTTAAGAGCTTATTCGAGCCTATAGGCTAGCACCATAACTAAAGTACCTCTTATTTAAACTCAAGGATTAATGATCATCCTAAAATTGTAAAGATGTCTCCAACCCACTTCTTTGCTATTGTTATTAGTCTTGTCTAAATTTACTTTGTGTTTGTCTCTTTATTTGTATTCATTGCATCTGAGCTTATTTCTCTTTCATCTCTTCATGATGTTTTCTTTTCTTCTTCTTACAACATTTAAAATAGCATTTGTATCACAACTCTTTATGGTTCAACCCTAACTCACCATTACTACATATTTTGGGTAGTTAGGAATTTATTGTTTGATAGCTTACGACGAGTTCATCAAATTTTTGGAACTTTTTCCGGGGAGTTGGCGTTTGTTAATTATTGTTTTTATTTCTGTTTTTGCTAATCTTTATCATTCTTCCATTAGTTTTTCATGTCACATAGTTCTTCTAAGCATATTCGTTTAAGGAAATTTGCTGAAGGAAACATGGATTTATTACTTTCTACACCTAACCCTTTCTCTTTTTCCCCTTATTATAGGACACACTAGATCTCATCAGGGAGAGTGAGTAAGCCCTACACAACTTCCTGAGAGCAATAGTTCCATCTTCTTTGAAGAGGATGAAGCGAATTCGGAAGAGTTAACAGTAGAGGAAGAAACAAAACAAATCATGGAACAAAATCAAAGGACATTAAAAGCGCTTGCAGCTCCTACTTTCAATCTCAACTTGCTTTATATTAATTATCCAGATGATGAGCCGGAAGTTGATATTAGACCTAGATTTATTCTTGCTTTACCTAATTTTTTAAGTTTTAGAGACATCAACTCATTAGGATCAAGGTACATCACAGATCCCAAGAACTTCTTGAAGGAGTTCCATATTGCCTGCTCAGGTATGAAGCCAGCAGGAGTCTTAGTGGAGAAATTCAAGCTAAAGGCATTTCCCTTTGCCTTAGCAGACGCAGCCAAAGAGTGGTTAGGAAGAGGACCACTAGAGAGGGTGGGAGAACTAAAGCAATTAAGGAACCTTATTCATCCTAATGTGACAGTAAAGGAAGTGCTTATATATCATAAGGAAATTTTACAACAGCAAGAATCAAGTCCTACCCTAAAGGAAATTCTGGGTCTGGAGTTAAGTAGAGATGACCAAGATGAAGTGAGATGGAGAGGAAGTTCCTTAGGCCAATTTGCTAACCAGTTATGCAGACACTAGATTGGACATTACTAAGATGTAATTGAATGGGGTAACTTAATGTGATTTGGTTATAATCACCCTAAGGCTTCCTTTATAAATTGATTGGTTCTATTAGACAGACTTAACACAATTAGGAGGTTGTCTAGGTTTTTACCTATATAGGAAAAATGTAGGCTCTGCTTGGAAGCCAACGAGATAAGTGCTGATTTGTTCTTTCGATGTCTTTACTTTAATTTTTTTCGGAAAGGTGTTTTGAAGAGGAGTGGTGAGGCTTGCTCATCACTACTTCTGATTGAATTCACTCACTGGGTTAGTTTTCAAATTAGGAAACGAAAAAGGAAGACATGCTTAATTTCATTCTTCAAAGAATCAGAGAGCACATGATAAGCAATAACATATATGACAAGTGTAATGAAACTTAGAAAGTTCTATGGCGATTCTCAAACTTGGAAAATTAGGGCAACCTCTAGGATAGTCTTAGGATTTCTTTGCAGTTTGGAAAGTAAGAGTAAATCAGAAGAAAGGCCCTTGCAGGGAGAGGTTAAAATATAAGTCTATAGTCACAAAACCCTTGACCCGCAACTTGTAAAAATCATCAACTTATTAGATGCTTGTAGGGTTTTAGGGATTTAGCAGAGTTAAATGTAAGGTTTTTACCTGGATGAGGAGAAAATAGTGAGAGGATTAAGGTTTGGTGAGCGACGATCATCAAATTAGGATTGTCCAGTTAGGTGTTGATCCATCTAGAGTATTTTGGGTGTGCTAAGGTGGGTTAACATTTTGGGAAAATTTCTTAAGCATGTTGCATTGTTCACGATTTTTTTCCCCTTTGATTAAGTCTTCATATGTATCTAACACTATTATTTCTTAATTTTCCTTTTTTTCGATTTTTCGAAAAAAAATTAGTAATGAGCTAAAGGTTCTGCCAATCTTAAGATCTAACTAAGGTTTCAGGGTTTAATAGATTAACTAAAATCTAGAGAATTACTATATTGAATAGATATAGGATATCTTCATGAAAATTAGATAGAGCCATAGTCTTGTTAGAACCTTATCTCTCTTAATCATGATTTTTTACTTGGGTATTCAATAAATTAAGTTAATAGGCATAAAGTTTAAGAAGTTCAAATCAATAAAATCCTTTTCAATATTTAATGCCCTTACAAAAAATTAAAATTTAATTATTTATTAACTTAATTGCATTATTTAAATAACTTTTCAAGTAACTAAAGAAATATTGTGAATTCATAAACACATAATAGTTTATTTTAGGCGACCAATCTATGATTGATAATTAAACAGTCAATTAAATAAAAATATTTCAACATAGAAGAAAATAAATAGAATAATAATTATTTTATCTACAAACTTAACCTTTGCTAAGCAATTTAAGCATATATAATCAACTAGGAATACAAAGATTGAATAAGAAAATACATATTTATTGATGAAATAAAACAAAGAGTTAATATAAAACATACAATAGAAAATTAAGCATTGAAAAAAAATCGATATATATATATTTACCTTGAATGTTCTTAATAAACTCTAACTCAATAACTTAATATAAAGAAAGAACAAAATAAAACTAAACCTAAAGAAAACAGAAGTAAAACTAAGCTAAGTGGGATAACTCTTTAACTTCTCACATCTTCCTTACAGCTCTCTCCCTTTTCTTCTTTTCTTGCTTTCATTTTTCATAGCCTTTAAAGGTAGTTGTTAGGGTTTGAAAATTGTAAAATATGTCCAAGGGTAATTTAGTCCTTTTTCCTTTCAAAAATACTCTTTCATTTAAGAGTAAAATGATTCTTAAATACAAGGATAAATGGTACTATTCCATACAATTTTTGGTAGTTTATTTTCAATTTGAGATTAACAATAGTACATAAGAAGCAAAATAACACTATTCTAATCCAACATTGATACATTAAATCTAATGTGTAGAGTAACAGCGCTTTATTTATAAAAAAAACGATGCCATTATAAAATGATGTTGATCTTTTGACTTTCGTGAGGACTAAGACAACGCTTCACAATAGCTTCATTGGTGTCGTTTGCAAAACCCGTTCTCCTTTTGCCAAATACATTAAATTTGTTCCTTTTCAACATCTAACACCTCAAATGGGCATGAACCTAAAATATAATTTAAAAAATTCATAAATAGAAAAAACTCATATATTAATATAAGTAAAAATGCATTAAAACACGACTTAAAAACTATACAAATTACCCCTATCAATTAGTAAATAGTGTTTTTAACATTTTGTGAGTTTTTTTCCTAAAAGCAACACTATGGTACAAAATGATGGCATAAACAACATTGATTTGGTGTCTATTAGAGTGTAATAATGGCCAATTCCTTGTTTCTAATGAGTTTTTAGATTGAAGTAATAGACATAATTAGTTTTTAATGGTTTAAACCTAGTAAGGCTATAAATACTTATCCTAGGCATAGTTGAACAAAAATTATGAATGATAATAAGTTGAGTGAGTCTTCAGAAAGATTGAATGAGTTTTTGGGATTACTATGAAATGTTTTTGAAAGGTCAATGTATTGGTTGAGTTATTGTGTTTAGTAAGCCCCATGAGCATTGTTTTGATCAAGCTAGAGATTGAGCTTGTGTATTTCGGTATTGGGGTTAATTTTGATATCATTGTTAAAGATTACTCTTTACCTTAAAGTAAGATTTATAACGGTTGCCTTTCACCCACTTAAGAATGATTTTGAGGGTTTTTCTTCACCTAATTAAGAAGATTGTTTAGTACTACTTTTCATCCATTTAAAAAAGTTAGTTAAAGTTTCTCTAAACCTTAAAGAAAATTGTTTTATGGTAAAATTCCTAAGCAAGATCTTTGAGAGTAAACATAGGTAAAGGGTTAGTTGTAGAATCATTTTAAAAATTAGTTAGCATTTCTGTTTCCTATACTATTTGCTTTATGCAATATTATGTTTTTTTTTGTTATATTTGAATCTCATTACAATATATTGACATCGTCAATATCACCATCATTCTCATTCTAAGTAAAATTGTGCTTAGGGATTTCATCCATCATGAAGATCAACTGAGGCTTAAACTTAGAAAATTTTAAACAACTAATTTACCCCTAGTTGCGATTTAGAGCTAACATTTGGTATCAAAGTTAGTCTCACATTTTGCTTATAGTTTTCTAAGAAATAGTGAGTAAGGTTCACCGTGGAACTTTTTGATAATCGATGCATAAATAAACTCCCCATTGTTTGTAACAGTACAAATTTATAAGAAATTGTCTCTAATAATTCTTTCATTCCCACCAAAATAATAAATTAGCAAAAATTCCCTAAATTTAGAAGAATAATGGGACATTTATGAAAATAAATTAGTTTCTTTAAATAGGAATGCATGCATATTTTGTTTTTTCATTAAATAGATATGTTCTTAATAAAGTTTCAATGTGTAAATTGGCTAATGAGATTTGGTATAAATTACAGGTTATTCATAAATAAGTTGATCAAGTTAAAGAAGTAGAGAGTGAACATTTAGAAGATGAGATAACTCCCATGTGTTTAATGGACAATGATGATGAGGAGCCTTCTTACCTAAGTCTAATAATGATGATAAGGAGTAACCCTTTTACTTATAATCTTTACATAATTATGATGATGATTGTGATAATGAATTTTCATAAGATGAACTAGTTAAATGTCTAAGGACCATGAGTTTAAAACAAAAGAAAGTTTCTTCCAAGTATAAGGAGACATTAAAGCTTTTAAAAGAATGCGTGTTAGAAATTGAATTGTGATTTGCATGACATATTAGAGTCTAGGAGTATGGTTATTGTCAAGCAGGATGAGTATGAATTGATGCACATAAATGAGGCATTGAATAAGGAGATCAATGTGCTCAAAGAATCCTTACAAAAATTTAGTTAAGGGTGCAAAAAATTGAAAACATGATAGGAGCTCAAAAGCATAAAATGATAGGTGTGGCATTAATCTTACTTATGGGAGTACATAAGTCAATGCCAAAACATATTTTTGTGAAAAGAAAGGATTTGCATGAAGAACCTATAACTAGGTAAACACATAAACATATTGCATCAGTCTCTAAGTCCTCATCTAAGGGTATATTTTATGATTTTATATATGGTCTTAAATATACATTTAGAGTGCAATTTTATCAAGAAAAAATAGACATAGCTTTTATTCAAGGACACATCATTATCCTCAAACATTTAGGTCTTGTGTAAGGCATAACGGCACAGTTGACTTCTATACTCCACATGTGCATATGCATAATACTAAGACCATATTATATTCACTTATTTAGACCCATTATTTTCTTAGGGCTTACTTTGTACAAAATAACATGATTCATTATGACACTCCATACATGTATGAACATAACTATAGAAGCACACCCTATACATATATAGGGGTATATCAATATCCTAGGAGAATCTGTTATGAAAGAAAACTTTGGAATGCATATATGCATAAAAACTATACGAATCATTATCATTCACACAATGCATATTTAATATGTTATTTTGTACTGATTTTAGTCATATTGACATGTTTTATTTTGTGAAATGAAGAATGATGAGAAAGATATAAACAAGATGGGTTGAGAAAGCTTTTATCGATAATCTTTAATGATCGAAGTTCATATAGATAACTAGAATATTTTTATTTTTCTATTTTTTAGATCAATATCAATTCGTATCAAATGAATGTTAAGTAAGGAAGCAATAAATAGTACCTTCATTAACAAGTCAGAAAGGAAAATTCACCAATAGTCCTCATATAAGCTAAGCAAGCAATCATATGTTAAACCGAGTAAGGAGTAGAAAATGAGGTGACCATTAGTGATATAAAAAGAAGGTATACAATTACTCTCATATTGATTTCATTTGATAATATTGGTTTGAAATGCATATTTTAGAGGAGAAAGATTTATGCCATGTGTTTAAGGGGAGCTTTTAAATGAGTAGGATAGAATGATTTTTAAAATTGGCATAGTTTTTTAAAATTGGTACATGTTTAGGAAATGTTTTGTATTAGTATTTTTCTCTTATATGATGTAATGTTTCATAATGGATAAATTTAGTGAGGTTACATCATTTGGTATCTTTCAATTCTTAATACATGTTTTTAGAAGGAGAAGTCTGTTGATATTAGATGTTTTTTATAGGTCATTATTTAAGTTTTCATTTGAATATTGTCTAACATTATATCTCCTCTATATCATATTCTTTGATCATTACAATATCACATAAATTTTAAGGGGATAGATAGGTAAATTGGAAAGACGTTTGCATAATTAGGACATTTGAGAATGATTAATGGTAGGTTCCTTTGAAAATCACGTGAAATTATGAATGCTTTTTAACAATTTTGTAAGTTCTTTTATACTAATTGGTGAATTCCTTTATAAGAATTAGTAATTAGTAATTGATAACAAAAGATAACAATTGGTATCATTCAATTCTTTCATAATTCTTTTATGATTTTATAAATGGGGACATAATTAAGGATAGATTTTTGCATGATTACGAGAATTGGAAATCTTGTAAGATTATATGAATATGTCTTTCTAATGATGTTAAAAAAGGAGAGAGATTCGTGGCATTAATGGAAAAAGATACGTGGTATTAAATTTGATCATTTCATGATGCATGGATGAAATTTGAGAAATATGATTTACTTTGCTTATGATTTATATTTTATAATTCCTTAATATTACATTTTTTGTCATTATTAAAAAGAAAGAGAATTTGAACCAAAAGAGGTTCTAATCTATATTTTGATGGTAATAAAACACATTTGTTACTAGAGGTTTATTTTATTAGTGTAATTGAAAAGATAGAAAAAAGTAAGATGTGCAAGAACACATTGATAGGGATTACTTATCTTTTGTTTTTATATGCATTTCAATGTAAATTCAACCTTATTTTTAATCTTAAATGCCTAAATTGTGTTTGTTTTGAGCTTATATATAGGTTTGATTTTTAAGAGACAAATTATGGCAAAAAGGGACAAGTTAAGAGTAAATTGGACCAAAGTCGTGATTCTATAGAATTCTAGAGATGCAGCTGCTGATAACTAAAAGACTGATCAACTGATCCATTTGTTTTGGTCAACCAATCCCTTTTGTTCTGATCGACCAATAACTCTAATCAGTCAGCCATTATCCTGTCGCTAGCAAAAAAAAAAAGGGACAGAAGTGTCTTTCACATACAAGACTCGTCTCAACCCTAAAAAGGAGTGTATAAAAGGGCAATAGAATCAAGAAAAAAGAGGAGGAGCCACATTCATTCTTTTGACCTCCATCATTTTTGTTTGTCTTTTCTTTATTTCATAGTTAGTTTTCGTTGGTTGTTTCAATTTTGTTCCTTTAGATTTCGTGTTGTAAGCTTTGTTTTCTTCTTTATTTCTAGTCTTTTGCTTTTGTTTCCTATTTTCATTTTTATTTTCTTACATTTAGTTAAGTTTTTCTTAAATGTTGTGTTGAACCTTTAATTTTGATTATTATATTTGTGTTTTCTTTAATTTACAAACTTTGTTCTTGGTATTTCATTATGATTATTGCTTGTTTAATTTATATTTTTGTTATTTTTATTATGTTAGCTTAGTTTTGTTGTGGATTGGGAGATATTAAAGGGATAATGGCTTTATAATTGTGAGAACTGATTTGAAATCAATTGGGTACTGTGTTTTAGGTCAAGTTTGAATTACAATTCAGGTTGAATGACATGAATTAGGGATTAATGCATAGGACTGGCCATCCTAGGTATAAACTGCTATGTATAAGCTTGTCATACGTAATCGTCCGTAACAAATATTATAAGTGACAATATGCTAGTTGAATTTATCAACAAACTTAATGAATCTAGCATAGGATTTCAATTATCTAAGTTGCAAAATCCGAGCTTGTGAGATTGTGGCTTAGGTTAGTCGTTCCCTAGTATTTAACTCACCCTACTATATAATAGGTTAATTAGGTATTTTATTATTTAGTTGTTCATAACAGATGCACTAAATTTTTAGCGTCGTTGCCAAGGAGCTGACGCTTGTATTTTAGCTATTTCTTGTGTTGTCTTTTCTTTTGTTTTTATTGAGCTTTTTTCACCTTTGTGTTCTATTTGTTTATGATTCATAACTTTTTCAAATAATGGTTTATTTTTGACGTTCTTTTTATTCTGGTCTTTACTGCCATAATTCTTATGTTAATGATTGTAAGTTTTCTATTATCTCAAGGTTGGAACAATAGGTAATAAATCTAACATCCTTAGTTGAGCAAGTAGGGATATTTACAGTTAATACTGATGTATGTGATTTTTGTTCTTTTTTAGGCCATTCTATTGATATATTTCATTCCTTACAAGTTGAGCAGCAGTTTTATAGGATTGACGATTCTTGAGAGTGTCAACAAGAATGGTTTAATCCTTAAACTCTAAGTTATCATTCGAGGTGGGAGGATCATCCTTGCTATTTAGATGGGAGCAACCAACATAGATGCAATTTTCCACCACCATGTTATCAAGGTTAGCCACAATATCAATCTATGATTCCACTTCCAACATCGCCACTACAAGTTAATGGGATGTCATCGGCCGCAATTATCAAGAGCTTAGCTAGGAGTACTCTTCTATTCTAACAGGAGATAAAGAGTAGCTTGAAGAACTTTAAAGATCAAGTGAACCAATTAACAGCAATGATTTCGAATCTAGGAGATCAAGTCTTTTTAAGCATTCATAACCAACCACTATAAGGAGATGGCATGTGCTCTTTAACAGAAGGGTGGAATACAACAATAGCAAAAGGAGCCACTTAAGGAAAAGGAGGAGTTCTTAGAAAAGGAGGAGGAGGAAACACTTCCTAAGGTAATTATTACTTCTTTTAGTATTACTAACTACATTTCTAGTCAATTTCCTAAGAGTTTCACAAAAAAAGAGCAAGCAAGATAGGCAGGAGGATCAGAAGAGAGAGGAGTTGGATCCAATTAAATGCTTGAAAGAGTTATGCATAAGCAAGCCAAAGTTGGAGGGCGACGAGCAAGATGTAGTGCCTCCATACTCATTGTTTAATAAATTAGAAAGACCATCATGGGAGAAAGGCAATGTCCATCTTGGAGAGTGGACTATAGAGTATGATGAAAAATTAGTTCGGTTTTATCTCCCTAGAGCTTTAGGAAATTGTATTGATTTTAAGCTTGTTTTAATGGAAACTACTCCAAGTTCATCTATAAGTTTAAGCATGCTTCTTATCCGATTCAAACATTCATTTAACAATGGATAATGTGCATATAGGAGTCGAGCTAAAGACCTAAAACAAACACTTGTTGGGAAGCATGCTAACCTTTCATTTAAGTTTTTATATCTTGTTTTTTTTTGTTAAATAAGTCTTTAGTTGCTTTTGTTTAGGTTCTTTTCTTTTCTTTGTGGTTTTCTTTATAGAAGTCAAAAGCAGGAGTGAAATCAGGTGGCTATCTCTCTCAAGAATTTCATAGTTTGGCCTCGTTAGGGGATTTTTCTTATTCCATACCTCTTTGTGATTGCATTATTTTAAGGATGTTAAAGATAATGTCCAATTTAAGTGTGAGGGTGGGGCAAGTTTAAAATTTGTACACACTTGAGTTATTGTGAGTTTGATGGTGATGATTTAAATGTGTTAGCTTGAAATGATTTTGACCTTTAGTTAATAGTTAATTATGGTAATTGAAGGAAATTGATGCTTTTAATTTGAGGATCTTTGCTCAGCTCTTAAAATGATACTAACTTCAATTTTTTTGTTTTTCCTTTTCTTTTGAGTGTTTTGCGTGTATTTTTGGTGACCCATTTATATAATTTTTAATGTTTAAGCTTATTTTGTATGGTTTGTCATATGAATGTGAAATGGCATGTTTAGAATAAAGTGTCAAAAAAAGAAAAAAGAAAGAAAGAAAGAAAAAGCAAAGGCATAAAAAAGAAAGAAAGAAAGAAGAATGTTCTTATTAATATTTTGTTGAAAGCGTCTTTTTTCCTGTGTTGTTGTGTGTGTTGAGCAATTTTCATTCCATTGTCTTTAATTCAATATAAGGTTGTAGTTATAAGTGATCTTATTAGTCATTTTAGATAGTGATCTATCTTAGTAATCGGGGGTATTCATGACAAGTGTTCACTTTGGCATCAAAAAGTTAGATGACCTCTCAAACAAACATTACTCAAAACTTAAATTATGTTGTATTTTCAATTGTTGTTGTTCATTTTGAGCATCATTGATTAGTTTGTCTGATAACTTAAGCGAAATGGCTTGAATGTTGGATATTATACATATTAGGTTATTTTTTAACTAACTGTATGCTTTGCTTATGTTTAACTTATTTTTTATTATGATGGAGTTGAAATTAATGAATTAGATTGAAAGCATTTACTGATTTTTATTGTACTAAATTAACTATTGACTCTTAATTGGAATTACTTGAGTGAAGAGTTTAAGTCATTGCTTTTAGGACAAGTAAGAGTTCAAGTGTAGGGGTATTTGCTAGGGTGGAATTATCTTAAATTTTTATATGCATTTCAATGTAAATTCAACCTTATTTTCATGTTTGAATGCCTAAATTATGTTTTTTTGAGCTTACATCTAGGTTTGGTCTTTAAGACACAAGTTATGGTAAAAAGGGACAAGTTAGGAGGAAATTGTAGTAAAAGCATGATTTTGTAGAATTCTAGATATGTAGCTACTAATAGTCAGAAGATCGGTCAACTGAATTATTAAAGATGCTTGATCGATTCCTTTGTTTTGATCAACCCATGGTTAACCGAAACTGGTCAATCGATAACTCTAATCGATCAACTGATATCTTGTTTTCAACACAAAAAAAGGGACAGAAGCATCTTTCACTTACAAGACTCGTTTTAACCTTAAAAAGAGGAGTATAAAATGGCAATAGAATCGAGAAACAAGAGGAGGAGCCGCGTTCAATCTTTTGACTTCCATCATTTTTTGTTCTCTTTTCTTTGTTGTTTAGTTAGTTTTCATTGGTTGTTTCAATTTTGTTTCTTTATATTTTGTGTTGCTTCCTTTTCTTCTTTATTTTTGGTTTTTGCTTTTATTTCTTATTTATTTTATTTCCCTAAATTTAATTAAGTTTTGCTTAAATGTTATGTTGAACCTTAGATTTTGATTAATATAGTTGTGTTTTCTTTAATTTACAACCTTTGTTCTTGTTATTTCATTATGTTTATTACTTATTTAGTTTCTGTTATTGTTGTTTTTATTATGTTAGATTAGTTTTGTTGTGGGTTGGAAGACGTTAAAGAGATAATGACTTTATAATTGTGAGAATTGACTTAAAAGCAATTGGGTGTTATATTTTAGATCATGGTTGAATTGGATTTCAGGTTAAATGTATGAATTAGGGATTAATGCATAGGACTGGCTATCCTAAGTATAGTTTCTAGTTCAACTACTAGGTATAAGTTTGTGATAAATAATTGTTCGTAGCAAATATCATAAGTGATGATAGGATAGTTGAATTTGTCTGTAAACTTAATCAATCTAGCCTACGATTTCAATTCTTTAAGTTACATAATCTGAGCTTACGAGATTATGACTTAGGCTAGTCGTTCCCTACTGTTTAATGTTACAATGCCATTAAATCTAGAGAGTTTGTCTAGGTTGTTACGCAGTTAGAGATATTTTTAGAATTTTTTAGATTATCTAAAAATGGAGGAATGTAAGATTCAATAGTTTTTTTGGATCCATAGGCTAAAATCTTAAAATAAGCACAATCTATATATTTCAATGATTAATTATAGGTCCTGAATTTCATAAACATTTTCTACCTAACTTTATTTTATTGTTATTTGTTTCTTTTTACTTATGTGTTTTTGTTTGTTTGTTTTTCATTATTTGTTTTTCCATTTAGTTTAAATGTTTTCGCATTCAGAGATTTATTTATTTTCTTTTTCTTTTAGCGTAAACATTACAAATAGATAGAACTCCCCCTAACTTCCTGTGGAATTGATCTTAATTCACCTTACTATATAGTAGGATAGTTAAGTATTTTATTATTTAGTGGTCAATGACAAACTCGCCAAATTTATTAAAGTCTTAACCTAAAGTATGAATAAAATGAGAATGGTGAAACAAGCACTAAAGTAAAGATCAAGTGATGGATAAAGATCAAGACCAAAAAGAAGATTAAATAGGTTTATGTTTGGATCTTTGTTTGTAAATCTAACCTTAGTCATCTTAATATTCTTAAGATCAAGAGTTTAGTCATCTTAATATTTTTAAGATCAAGAGTTTTTATGTGTCTTGTATATTAGGTTTTTGTATATAATGTTTCAAAATCAAGAAGAAATTTAGTAAAGGTTTTAAAGAAAATCCTTTTGATGTCAAAATATTTAGGAAAGTTTTAAATGTGTTTAAGTCAAGGTTTGATGAGAAAATTAGTCTTGAGATGTTTGAAGAAATTTAGAAAACTTTAAAAATGTTTGGAAATTTTAAAAGGTTCATAAATTTTCATTAGTTAAGACATATTTTATTTTTTATTTTAATTGAATATGTTAACCTCGTACCTAAGAAGTAGGTGCAGTGAATTATGTGTTTAAAAAAATGTCCTAAACTTTAAATCTAAATCAATTCTATGAAAGATGCAATCCCTAATTACATTTCAACCTAGATGATGATGATGATATCAATTCAAGTCAAATATTATTACAATTTAAAATCATAGTCAAATATAACACTATAAGCATAACCAAATAAACAACAATATGTAAATAGTTAAGGGAAGAGATAATATACAAACTAATTTTTATAGTAGTTCAGTAAAAACCCTTTGTATATGTCTACTCTTCAATTACTTGTTAGAAATTTTGTTATAATAAAATATTTTTTAGGGTAAGAGAAATGCTTACATTCAATCTTCTTTTTCTAAGGCGAGGAGCAATTTTTTACAATTTTTAGGGGTGAAGAGTAACCCATAAAATATTGCTTTTAAGGATATAAAAGAACTTAACACCCTAAAATTTTAATGAGTGAAATATAACCTAATAAAAATCTTATTTTAGGATGAAAAGTAACGCTTAGCCAATAATGAAAAAATCAATCTGAACTTAAGGATATAAAAAATTAATATCAAGATTGATCAAAATATTGCTAAAAGCACTATAAAAAGACAATGAATGCAACAAATGCAAAACCTTTCAAAAACTACTCACATTAATCCTAAAACTCTTTCTTATTAAAAAAAATTCCTCTTAATTCTTTTAGGGGCATCGTTAATCCCGTTAATAACCTTTTAACCATGTACTTATAGCCATCCTAGGCTTAAAAATACATTAGACACACTTCCCAACTGTTAGACTCATTCAAAATGTCATTGGAACCAAGCTAGAATTAGTTATTACCTGTTTGCGACGTCGCCTGATCGACCATTGCCTTTAACTGGTAGGCAATTTGATCAATCAATTATCAAGGATTGATCTTTTTTATTCTAAAAATTCTACAGATGGTTTAAACCACATTTAAGCATCTCAAATCAATTCCTTTATAGATGTATATATATATATATATATAAAGCTTTAGTCAAGTTTCAAATATTTCTCATAATTATTTTAGTGATCAAGACTCTTTAATTGAGATTAAAAATTCAAAATGTCTTGATTAACGAAACTTTATATATAATTTCAAAACTTATGCAATTCAAAACCTTTTCAAACAATTTCCATACCTTTTCAAACATCTCAAAAACCATTTGTTTCAACTAAACTTAACTCACACACACTAAAAAAGTTTCCTAAAACATGTTAATGCATTAAGAAGACTTCTTTTAAAAACTTCCATAAAATTCCTTTTGACTATAAAGCACTACATACAAAAACCTAATATGCAATGTATATGCAATCATTAAGCAAAATGCAATGAAAATATGTGTGAAGAACCCTTAAGAACATTAAGAAAATTATGACAAGAATTACATTAAAATTACAAAATATAAATCTATCAAATCTTGGCAAACTTGATCATGATTTATCACTTTTTAGACTCCAATTCTTGCACATCTTACATTTTTATACCTTTTCAATTACACTAACAAAATAAACTATTAGTAATAAATGTGTTTTGTCATCATCAAAATAGGGATTAGAACTTTCCTTAATTCAACAATTTCCTCCTTTTTTATGATGATAAAATATGTAATATTAAGGAAGCATAAAATGTAAAACATATACTAAGTAAATCATATTTCTCCCCCTTAATGCATATGCTATAAAATGATCAAATTTTAATAATATATTTCTCCCCTTAAAATCACTTTTCTCTCTCCCATGTTTTTAAAATCATAAAAAAGTTACTAAATGAATTAGATAGATACTAATTACCAATTTTTCTCTACCTTTTTTATAAAAAATTTTATAAAACTAATAGTTATGAAATAATTCACATAAATTGTTATAAAGGGGTTTAAAAGAATTCAATTGTTATGAGACTAAATATTATGAAAAAATCGGATGATTGTCGAAAAAAATTACATAATTTCACAATATTTTCAAAATAACGGACCATCAATCATTTCTAATTCTCCTAATAACATAAAAATCTTTCTAATTTATCTATCTTGCTCCTTAAATTTATGAAATATTTAAAAATGGCATCCCTTTTCTTGCTTCTTAAATTTATGCAATTTTTAAAAATTGCATCCCCTAAATCTGTGCATCAATATATCATAAAGCAATAAAACATGAAGGAGATTTCAATGGAAATTTTCAAAACACAATTTCAATGACATAATCACATTTAAACATCAACTCCCTTTATGTAAAACATTTAATATCACTAAAATTCTTCTTTTAGAAACCTACGATAACAATAGAAAATACCAAATGATATACTTTCTCCAAATTTATGAATAATGAAAAATTAAGGAGTTAAACAAATAAAATAAAACATGTCAAGAGGTAAAACAATCTTTGCTCCAAAAAGAAAAAACATCTAGGCTCCTTTCAAAAACATTCTTTCTAACTCCTCTTTTTTCTAAAACAATAATTCTGTTGTAAAAGAAAAGTGCACATGTTAGAAACATTTCTTTAAAAACATATACTGTTGGGGGTTAAATTTATAGTATTTTTAGATGTTATTTGATGTTAATTTAACCCTATTTTAGTGCTTA
>JAOXYD010245148.1:0-16800 GCA_028565735.1 Pinacopodium congolense
AAAATGCTGAACCTATCTCTCCTCTTAAGTTACATGAACTGAGATTCCTGATGACCATTAAGTTGAAGTGAATAAGAAAATTTGAATTTTCAGAGATATTTCGTACTCTTAATGCAGGCATTCCCAAAAATATAGAACATGCATGCTTGGTGATATTTAGGTACCATGCATAGTTGAGTACAATTTAAGAAATCTCTTGTTTTCTCTATAATCAAACATTATTTGTTTGAAAAATAAACTCACAGAGAGATTATTTTTGGAAGTTCAATACTGTCGTCAGTATTGCTGCAGCTCAAACCGGTCCATATGTATTTTGAAGGTAGACATGGATCTCCTTGCCAGTCTATTTTATTAATCTTGTAGATTTGCTTTATGTCCATCATAGCATCAACTACGCCATCGTAGCACATGAAAACATATTAAAAGAGACAAAGAGAAAGAAGAAACTTCACGGTTCTCAAAATACAAACAATTGCTAGGTATGAGTACATATATATTTAAATTATGTTTTTTTATTTGGACAAATAAGAAATGGTTTCCTGAATTTTGATTAAAGTATACAAATAATCTAAGTAAAAGCTGTTTAAATTTGAGTGAATACAAGAAAAGGTGTCAATAATCTGAATTTGGTAAGTTTATTTTGTTACACGGCCTAACATTTTCTAGTATTTTGATTATAAATTTTGATAGGAATGACCAATTAAAGTGATTCAAGGGGTTAATAAAGAAAAAGAATTTTCTACAAGTTTTAAGATGAAACTTAAAGCTCTTAACGATTAGTTGGACCTCCTCAATTAACTATTTTATGAAGGCATGATTTTCATAAAATGGTGTCTAGATTATAGAATAAATTGATAGGTTAGCCAAACCCATGATTTTTACTATTTAAAAACATGAATTATTGAATTTTGTGGATAGTTTTGTTATTTTTATGTCATAGCAGACAAATAAAAAAAACTATTTAAGGTTGACGAGAATTTGAAGGAAATAAGTATTTAGGAGGAATGACGACACTTCCTGTAAATTTTATTGGCTCTAACAAGTTTTTAGAAATTTTATGCGATTTTTTGCTTTAAAAAATAGTTTTAAGATACCTTTTGCACGAAAGTTAGTAGTATATCTCAATTAGATTTTATTATGTGACTAATAATCATATACATGCCTACAGTAATTGAAATCTTGCTTGTAATGTAAAATTGTTTGATTGTTAACATACAATGTCATGTTTAGCCAACACGAGAGGTACATGCTCAAAAATAGTTAGCTAAGAAATTGATCAGTACTCCTTTCTATGGGCTTGTAAATACTTTCTCCTTTTTTTCTCCTTTATTTAATATGGAATTTAATATCCACTTTTCGTATAAGATAACAAAATCTCCCTTCTTTTGAGTCCCAAATCACCCCTATAACTTTCATATCATTTGTAAGTTGGGACATCCCATATGAAAGGTGAATGTCAAATCCCATGTCAAACACATAGAGAAAAGGTAAAAAAGACTATTAGTTAACTTTATAACTAATTAATTTTGGGCATGTGGTCCTTTTTAACTTAAGTTGGAATTGATGTTAGGTCAATCTCGATTTTGAATGTTACACATGATATCAGATTAAAACATCACAATATCGGGTTGAGACGACAAAGATGGGGAGTGGTTGTAAGCAATGGTGAGTCAGACATGTTTAATTAAGTTGTTAGTTGTAGTTTTTTGTTGTGATTTTTATGTTTTTGTATTTATTTTTAAGTGTTTTTTCTGGTTTTTATATTATTTTTTCAGTTTATGTACTATATTAACATATTATTTTTATAGATTTCTATGCTGTTTTTTTTTCATTTTCTTTATTTAGAAAAATAAGAAATAAAAATTCAATTAAACAAGATCTTAACCAACTTCTAGACTGGTTTGCAATCAAAGTAGGAGGAAAATTTTTTGGATTATTGAGGACATCAAGGGCTTAAAGTAGGAGAGTTTATGATATTAATATGAGAGATGTATATCAAATCTTATATCGAAAAGTAGAAGGAAGGTTAAAGTCCTGATAAGTTTATGAAAAAGGCTATTAATTAACTTCCTACCTAAATATTTTCGAGCCTGTCGTCCTCTTTAGTCCGAATAAAAGTTGTTGCTAGATCAGCGTGCATCTAAAGCACTGTGTATAGTTACAAAGATACATACACTGTGGTTTTCAAATTTTTTTTTTAAAAAAAGATACATACACTCTGTGTTTTCCAGGTCGAGAAGATGTCATTGATGACTTGGTATTATGTGTAGTTGGAAGTCGTGGTGTGGATGGCCGTGTGTGATGTATGATTTATTTTATACATTTTGGCATGTGATGTGGCTTAACTGTAATGTGTGGTTGCAAGTTATGATATAGGTGTGTGTGATACCGATTTACTTTATACATTTGAGGCCCCTAAAGGGTTTGCATGTGATTGATACGATGTTTGGTGTGATGGTTGGTCGAGACTTATTAGATAGCACCAAAATATGGTATGTATCATTCAAAAAAATGTTGTTAGTCGTTAATTGGTACGTTGGCCAACTCAAATTAGTCAACCTCTACCTTCCTCAATTTTAGGGCATTCTGCGTTAGTTGGTACCATAATATACTCAGTTAATATGATTATTTTATAAATTTTCTAAAATACTTATATTATGAAATTTCTTGACAAGTATTTTTAAAATTTTGATTGTATAATATAAGTACAACTGCGAATATTTCTGATATATAGAATAAAAGAGGTGTAACTTCCTATGTGTTTTATTATAAATTTTCTTATTTGGTACATACTACCTGATTTTATATATTTTATAGGAATTAAAGTACACAACAGAAATATGAGAATTTAGGAAAGTTTTAAGCGTGATTTCATATAGTTGAATTTAAAAGAGTTTCTAGATATAGAGATGATCGTATTCACTAAACTGTTTTCATTGAATTAAATGAATTTAGTTGATTATAAACCTTACTCCTATAATAAAATTTAAGTACTTGGACTTTGTCACTAGGTGGTGGCCTACTACAGATCCAATTATGTACGCTCGAGATCAAGACATCACAAAAAATTTAGAAAAGGAAATTTCTCTAAAAGAATAGGAGAAAATGTAAAATTGTAAACATAGTTACTTACCATCTGCCTGATTTGTGCCTGGATTTGATAAATTGAGTTCTCGAAGAATCTCAAAAGCGTTGAGGATTGGTGGGAGGGTAGAATTCTCTGTTGGGTTGATAAGAAAGTTCGCCTCTCTTCGTGATTTGTTGGAACGAACAGTGAGAGGTTTCGAGTTCTCAAGTGTAAAAGGCCCGTAATTATCCCCATTTACGGTAATTGTGAACTCTCTTTGTTGTCCTGGCAACGTCTCTTCAATTTCAGCAAAGTAGAAGTTCACATATAAATCATTCCAGCTGCTATAATCGGTGTAGTTATAACTCAAGGAACTGGAATTAGTCCTTGACATAGCTGCAGTTCTCCACACTTCTACTGGCACTTTATTATTGTCGTTGTTCTCTTGCATGCCAATATTCAACGTGGACGAATTAACAATAGGACAATCGCTATCACTCACTGAATTCCACCAGCGATCGTAGGGATCATCCTTGTACCTACAATATTCTATTGTCTAAGAGGCAATTATATAAAGAACCCACATGAAACTATAAGTCAAATGGTCCAAATTACCTTTTCAGACATCAAAAGATGGCTTAAAGTATGCAAGTAAATTTAAAATATTTGACCTTTCGCCTTGATGTCCACCAATAGTTTATGACAGAAGGACCATATAGTTGGATTATTTCCTTAAAGCTAACAAAAAAATATCACTTATACGAAAAATTTGCAATTTTGATTACCATACCTGATTGTGTACTCGGAAAGATAGCCAACGTCAAATCTCAAAAGAGTTTCCAACGTCGAAAAAGAATGACCCATGTAGCTAGAACTTAGTGGCCGTAGTTCCAGTACTGAAATGAAAGGTGCTCCATTTCCAGTGTTTATCATACACACATCAATTGTATCGCTTGAAGAGAAATGCAAAATCTCAAACTGCATCCATGTACTTGCCTCCTTAAATCTAACTTTGGTCCAAAAGTTAACTCCAAGATACAGATCGAAAGTTGGGTTTTGATTCTTGCCGTCGTAGTTTCCATACAAGAAGGATGCTCTGATTAAGTAGTAGCTATCTCTGCCTTGCTCAGGTTTCAGGTTATAACAATTCCTTGTTCCTTCGTCAAAGCTTCTTAAGTTCTTTAATTGCTTTCCAAAATAGGGATTGCTAGAACCATATTCTGGTTGTATGTTCTGATTTTGTCCACCACTCACAAATTCTGTATCTGACTTGAAATAGATTCCTGTGTCCTCATCAAAATAATCTCCGTCTACTCCACAGTCTATGCTTATGAAATCTGACAATTTTACTAAGAAAAATTAGTTCAGTAAATAGAACGCCTACAATTTTAAACTCCTGGCCTCACTCTAGCTAGCTAGATATAAACCCTAATTGGTTGCAATGAAGCCCTGGAGCATTTCTAAGTGGATGTAAAGCTTACTTACCTGGATTTCCCATGTTCTTCATTTTCTTCTCAGTGTACAGATTATCTGTAGCTGAGAGCAGAACCAAGTAGATCCATATTTCTGTAACCAAAAGGAGTGTTTTCGCACCATTCATAATGCTAGCTGTTGCCTTTTCCAGATTAACTGAGTTCTGAAATAATGTTCAAACTTTTACACAACACGGAATTTTGAAGGTTAATCTATTATATATTTCAAGTCAAGGATTCAACTTGCCAATCAACTACTGAAAATAGCATAGGACCAAATATCACGTTTTTTGAAAGTTTCCAGGTCAATGGCTGAAGTAGAACGTCTAGACTCCAGCGGAGCTGAATTGATAGCCCAACAAGAACGTTTTGCAAGTCAATGTCCGAAGTCTACACACGTCGCCATCCATCCTACACATGTCTGGTGGGAGAATTTACTGTCATCGCTATCAGGAACAAAGAAGCTGATACATGACTTTGCTAGTATTTGAACTTTGAATATAATATTGATGAAAATTTTGCTGGAAATTTTGCCTATTAGAACTAAGAGAGGATAAAGAGGAGGAGCGGGAAGATGAGAGGATATCATCACTTGCAAAACAGACACATATTAATCTTTTTAAGAGCTTGTTAATCTAAGAGACTAAACTTTGAATTATAGTGAAAAAGAGTTACAATTCACCTTAATTCTTAAAAAATAATTAATTAAGAACAGAAATATGCAGCCTTAATTTTAGAAAAGATGATTGGTTAGAAATAAAATATATATAAATTATAATCTTTCTTTATTTGAATTTCGAATTATTATATTCAATTAACAATTTATGCAATACACGAATGGCAGTGAGCGTTCGACGGAAGAATTGTGGAAATGTTTTTGTCCAACTTGTTCAAAAGTCTTTCCACTTACTCTCTTTTGAGTATCTAGTTTCATGTCGAGTTAACTTAGTTCAGCTGGTCGGTCCCATGTGAACAGGTCAAGTCTTATTTTATTCCCTTCAAACACGTTGTCTTATTGTCTTTTAGCTTCATTGACGTGAAGCCACGCGGAGGAAAAGCTGTTGTTGCCGTGAGTAAGCATGCCACGGATGGAAGACTTTTCTTGTTTTATTGGCTGACTAGAGAAAGACTTTCTTGCCATAAACTACCGAGATATGATCTTTCCTACACCACTACACTCCAAATGGCTAATGGCTAAAAGAATGCAATTGTATGTTTCAAAATACTTGCAGGCACAAGAGCAGATACATTCTTCATGTTTTGCGTAAACACGTTTTCTTCATATTCTGATATCTGTCCAATTCATAGTACCCCACATTAGCGTGAAATTCACTCTCATGGCTATCTGGAATAAAGAAGTTGGTACAAGACTGAACTTGTAAAAGAAGAAAGTTATATCTTTCAACGGCAAACTTTCTACGTTTTTTAATGAAATGAACTATCATGAGAAATTATTCTTATGCAAACCTGCGTATCATATACACTGAATGATTATTTTCTATTGGGACAATGGATCAATGAAAGTTGAGAATTTGTTTAAGGTACTTCAAAATAAATTTTCATTTAGTAAATGTATCAAGACGTGAGAGTGAGACTAACCTTTCTACTTAACAATAATAATATTATGCTCTCACTTCAAAGACTTTTTGTGGCTCTAAGTGCTAGGACATGAATTCCTAGGTTCCTATGAGAATTTGTGTTAAATAATTATACTTTATTTTAAACTTATCATTTAATTTTAAGAAATAATTTATTAACAATGCTTGTTATGTACAGTTTAAATTTTTATTTTATGCACGTGTATAAAACTGGATGTTTTCCTTTCAAAAAAGAAAGAGCTTACTCTCTATTTCATTTATTCTTACAAGTGTAGAATCCACAATGATTCTTTGATGTGTGTATTAGATATCTCTATAGTATATCATAAATATATTGGAATAATCATTATATCAGTAATTAACCTTTTTAAAAAAATTTCAATTAAATGACAAACTTTAAAAATTTTTTAATTGAGTAATCAATTTTTAAAATATTTTTATTAAGGTTGTCAAAGATAGTTGTCCAAATTCTATAATATCGATATAATATTATCAATGATAGCTGTCATGATTCTATAATATCACTATAATATTTTTTGTAATTATATATTATCTTTAGATTAGAATATTCTACAGTTATTAGGAGATAGTATTTGATGTATCTATAATTACGAGATTTAATCAGTTGTACATATTCTATATATCGAAGGCATTGTCCATAGTTTTAGGCATTCAAAGCTTTATACAAAATCCTGTCATGTCTTATTAGAGCCCCGCTTCATTCATTGTGAATTTATTCACATTGAGTCTTAATTTTTTTAGGGATAGATCTTGGAAATGGGTGATTGTTTCTTGATTCAAACTTGTGGAATATTTTTTTCGTGGTATTCTATTTTCGAATCTCATTCATGGACAAGATTGAGTTAGCTTGTGCCAAGTTTTCAGTTAAAAATTACTTTGCTTGGGAATTTTAATTCCAAATTTATGTCCAAGGGAAAGAATTATAGGGGTATATTGATGGCACCAACACTAAACTTACAAATCCAATTAAGGCAACTGATTGGAAAACCAAAGATGCTAGAGTCAAGAGTGAGTTAGTGCAAACTATTGAGCCTGTTATTGTTTTCAATTTACCACCTTATAAGATAGCCAAACGTATGTGGGATTATCTTCAAAAAGTTTACAACCAGAAAAACTCAGTTAGGCGTTTTCAGTTAGAATATGATATTTCTAATTATATCGAAGGGAATCTATCTATTCAAAATTATTATACTGATTTTATCAGGTTATGAAGTGAATATATAGAAATTACGTATGCTTATATTTCTGCAACCTCTTTAGAAGATGTTCAGGCTCTCCGCCAGATTAGTCAGAGGGATCAATTCTTCATAAGACTCCAACGAGTTTGAATCTGTACATGTTAATTTATTGCAACAGAGTCCATCTTCATCATTGGATATGCGTTTGAATGAACTTTTCATAGAGGAGCAACACCAGTAACTCAGGCTATTTTGGAACAACAAAAGAGTTCCTTTAATATTCTCAATATTGCCTATGTGGCTTAAGGAAAACATCGAGTTCGCGATATATCCACACACACACAATGTTATAGTTACAAAGCTTTTGGCCACATTGCAAATTAATGTTCTAAAAAATTCTGTAACTACTACCATGATTAAGGAACATATTATTTCAAAATGTCAGAAATGTTCATAAAATTACAATCCTCGTACTTTACATACTTCTATTGTCAGTGATGTGATTGATTGTCCCACCGTTATTATTGCTCCTACTTCTCTGTAACCATCAGCCCCATCTATTTCTGAAGAGAATATTTAACAGATAATTATTTTAGCTCTCTTAGCTCTTGGCTTTACTAGTAAAAAGACACCTCTATCTAAAATTTGGCCTTTTAACTTAGCAGCTTTAAATCACATGACTCCTTCTAATAATCTTATTAATATAAAAAAAATATGGTGGAAACTTGCAAATTGAGGTTGCTAACGGGTATCATCTTCCCATCACTACTATTGGTGATATTTCTTTCTCTCCATTCATGAAACATGCTTTTATCTCTCCTAATTTATTTGCTAATTTACTTTCTGTTAGACAAATGGTGGAAAATAATTTACAGAATTTGATAGACTCCGTAACTCTTTAAACATAAATAGCACCTGCTATCTATGCACAACAAAACCTGAAACTCGAGACCATCTATTCTTCCAATGCTCATGAGATTGTGGTGCGAAATACAAAGAACATGTAATCATTACTCCACACAAGAAGATTGGCAGCACATCATCGGCTGGTCTTCGTAGGTGGGTAACCTTACTACAGGGGACTATGTAATTTTCAAGACTGTCATGGTATGTGCTAATGCCTTGCTTAGGAATTGGGAACTAGACTGCAATTAACAGCTGAAGCTCGCAGGAGGGTCAGGTTTCTGTTCTATTGATGATTGTGTTGCCGATATTCTGTTTTACAGCCAGTTGGTAGTTAGTGTTCTTTGTCCCATTCTATGCTTGTCTATGTATGGTACCTGATTCGACGTAGGTGGCTGATCGTCAGTTCTTGCGTTTGTCGTGCTGTAGTGCTCTGCGATATGTTTTCTTGGTGGTGACTAGACTGCTGATACTTGGGACTGAGAGGCGGGAGTGTCTTGCTTGTTCTTTTTGTTGTATCTGTTCTCTGTTTCTGATGTTAATTGTTCCCTTCGGTGCTATCTCCATTGGGTTGTTTAGTTGATTGCTAAACCTGACTTCTTGGTTCCTTTATTAATTCATTTTATTTTCCTTAAAAAAAAAGAATAACGGATAAAAGCTCACCGACCGATCGAGTGTTGATCCCAACACATGTAGTAATGGCTGAAGCAGGCACACAGTTAACGATTTTTGACAAATGCCACACAGTCATAAAAATCATAGACATTTGGTCTACTACTAATGCTACTTTGAATTCGCCAGACTTACGGGCAATGGAGAATAGGCAATTATCACGGAAACTGTTTAGCTCGAAGTTTTTAATTAAGTCTATGTAACGATATGTTTTATTTTTTAATATTAATATAAAATTTTCAAAAAAATTAATATTTAACAGTATTTTAAAATCATAATATTTATAAAATATTGAAAAAATTTGAGACGGGAATTTAATTTTCTATTTGACTTCATTTACAATAGTTGATATTATTATTACTATTAAAGATTTATAATACATCAAGGTTTTTAAGATTTAAACGTTTTTTAACATCTTACAAATTTTAAGGTTTATTTTAAAAGTTTTATAAATATTAAATTTTTGTTCAAAGGTTCGTCTTCAATCTTCGTTTAAATATTAAGATGGAAATCTATTGTGACTTATCCCATTATGTCCTGGGAATATCAAGTCCTAGTGTCTCGTTTGTGTTATAATTCAATTAATTGGGTCCATCTCTCAACTTCAGTGCCTCATGCTTATAAAAGAGAGAGATTCGTTGTAATTAAAATATGACTTTTTGTCTTGGTCTAAATCTTCGTTAATTTAAACCTAATTTTATTACCAAAATATTGATATTAGAGGAAATTTCAGCAACTTTTTACAAATTATATTAGATCAGCCTTGGCACAGTTTCAACTTGAAGTTTTGTGCAGTGCATAGTCAAACCTTGAACTATGGGTTCGATCAATAGGCATAAATACTCAATAACTTAAGGTCATAGATTCGAGCCATAGAGTTTTTTATTTTATATGTTGTGCAAAAGATTGAGGGCCTTTTTTAGTTGAGAGCTCTCATTAGTCTCCTTACCGATAGGCCACATCTTTTCTATTCAGCATGGAAACTAGCAGGCCTAGATTTAAAGCATTCAAAAACGCCTGGATTTAATTGGAGAAAATATAAAATAAAGGCGTACTAGTCTTGGATTAGGATAATGTAGGACTAGACTTCCTAAGCTTTAAGCCTATTACTTAAGTCTGAGGCATAACCAAACCTAGGATAGGACCAATAGAGATAAGTTAGTATCTTAACCATAGCGTTGCCTTGAATTAGAGAAGACCCTAGATTAAGCATCACTGATCCATCAATTAAATCATCTACCACCAAAGCTTAACTGAATAAATTACGAAAAGCAATGTGTGACTCTGTTACAATATATTGGAATTGTTCTAGGATTTTTAGATTAGATTTTATTAATTTATTTTTTAAATCATAAAGTTGAGTGTTCTCTAGATAATTGTAATCCGATTGACCTAGTACTTACATCCTACAAACTTCCTCGTGGGATCAATACTCGAAGTCTTAAATATACTCTACTTTATTACTTGATTCAACCAGTACGCTTGCTGAATGTTGGTCTTGAATTAAATTGTTAAATTGTGCATGCAAAGATAGATTAATTTGAGCTATTTTTTTATATGGCCAACTGCAATCACTCTCCCTTTTTACTATAGTTTTTTCTAAAATAATATTCTCTTAAATGTAATATTTGTTACAGATATGACTAAGAGGAAATTATTTTTGATGTTCTTATCCAATAACAAGCATTCCATCTTAATTATCTGGTTAGTCATTTCCAAGATAGAGATGTTTACAACATTAGGATCATTTGTTATTAAAATTTTACTATTATAAGGGAAATAGTGATTTATGTATGTGTTCCAATACTTTTCCACAAACCATTGATTTCATATTACATTAGCATTTATTCTAGTTTTCATAAGAAAAATGATGCCAAAAAAAATTATTTGAATTAATAAAGTCTTGCATTGGATGTTGGTTTTTGAGGTTATTGAACGGCTTGACATTCCATACTATGATATTTATAATGGGGTAGAGGCATTATCTGCCTTATTTCTATCCTTTCTACATGATCTCCTTCTTTGAACCTTATACTCTTCATTTATCACACTTATATCCTCAGTTGGCTTTTTCGACCTACTATAATTGTTTTCCTAAGCTGGAGATGTTGAGAAATCTACTTGATCTTTCTTAGACACAATTTCTAACCTAGAATTCCCCTAAAAGTCTCCATTACTTCCTTAAAAGTTGAGGGGAAGGCTTTGATTGATACGGTATTAAAAAAAAAATCCTACGCTAGCTCTTCCTCATTTGATAATCTCATGATAAACATATGTTTAGGGAGTTCTTTGTGAAAAGAAACCTTAACACAAATTTTGGAAAACCCCACCTTTACTATAGAGGTTGTTGTCTCATTTATACATATAGGTTTTCCAATGTAACTTGCAATGACCGATTCATATGGCTATCCAATATTTCAATGGTAAGTTGTGAAAATTTATCTACATTAAGGCATAATGATCCTTAACGGACTTTAGTTTAAGTCATGACTTCCATTCTTTAAGAAATAATGTTCTACCTTTTATGCATTATGGCGTAATTTTTTTTTCAAACTATTATTTCAGTTAAACTTAAACAATAAAAGCTCTTGATCAATTATAAGAACTTCCTCATGGCCCCAGTTTTTTAATTGAAAGATTGCCCATGATTTAACCAATGGATAAGCTAAAATTTTATCATAAAAGAATTTAACTAAAAAGTTGGACCATTTAGTAGCTCTATATAATAGAATTTCCTTTGGGGGTTACGCTTTGCCCTATTAAGATAGAATGCATTTAAGGTTATTTGTAGGGGTTAAGTCCCACATAACATGACACCAAGTTCTCTTATGGGATACAATTGGCCCTAAAGCCTTAGTAGAGCCATCGTGGTTATCTACTTGAGTCACTGAGGGTTTATAATTATGAATTTGCTTTATGTTTGGTTAAGTTTATAGAAGTCTAATGAGGTAGTGTTACTGGATAGTGCAACTCGAACAATTAACTAAAATTACTCTAGTATGATTCTACTCACAAGTCTGGATGAGGCCAAGGAAGTTTGAAGAAATATTGTTAGGGTTTATAGGTTAAGTTGGAGAGTTCCATGTAATTAAGGATTGGTACACAGTTTAGAGATTATAAATCAATCAAATCATGTAATCACTTATCCTTAGCTATTAAATAAATTAAATCAAGGAATTAAGCATGAATCACATATTTATTGATCAAAACATAAGGATTTAAGAATACAAATGAAATTTAAGGCAAAGTATAATCCAATCTCTAATTTCTTTAATCCACTCTTTGAAATCATGGTCTTTGAAACCTTGAAAAGTAATTTTCAATACCTACTATCAAAAATTCAGAGAAAATAAAAAGAAAACCTAAAACTATACAAAAATAATGCCTATTTCTATTTCAAATCTCTAAAAACCTCTACTAAACTTTTTTTTAGATGCTTAAATATGTCTTGATTAGGTTTAGTGCAATTTATTGGATGATTGGTCCAATTTTAACTTGAAATCAACATTGAAAAATGCCTTTAAAGACATCATAAACCCTTAAAATTGCTGGTTAATAGCTCCATTTACGACACCTTTAATTCTACTTTCTTTGAAACAATCTTCAACAATGGTTGCTCGCTCCATAAAGGTGTTGTTAAGGCGTCATAGTGTTATTCTAAATTGACTATAATAGTGGTGCAAATGAGACATAAATGGTGATGTTAAAGACTCATTTTTTTTTTTTTTTGGAAAATCATCTGTGACATAAATGGTGTGGTTAAAGTCTTCTGCTTATCTTTTAGAAAATCATCTATACTTTGTAATTTTTTAATATAAAAATCATTTTTATTGTGCAGAAACCTACATTTCATCAACAAACACATAAATTAAATAGTTAAACAACAAGATAGGGGTGAAAAATGTCAAATTATGCACTAAAATCTTTAGTAATCTTTAGTCTACCTTATTTTTTCAAAATCACTGTTTAATTCAGTGTGTCATTATTTCTCGTATTTTGGACATATAGGAATTTTCTCTAATTGCCATAGAAATTAACTAAATAATGTAACTTAATTAATGACTGACAAATTTCAATTCCTTATGAAGGTCTTAAATCTAAAAGAAGTTTTTAGGTTAGACATTCCTTAACTTTACGCCTATATGTGTAATTGATTAAATAACAAAACAATGAATTAAAATTAAGAAGGATAAGTCTCTAACTTAACAACTGTTGTTTCTTGTTTTAGTGAAGATGCCCTAAATTTTTACAATTTAGTATCATCGTTGACATAGTTAATACATTGAAATCAAAACCCATAGTTACGTTGGGATTGATAAAACTCTTAAATTATAATTAATTTAGTGTTTTAGTTGATTAATTTAGTTTATCACTTTAATTTGATTTTCTAGGTAACCATATGTTGGTTAACCAAGAGATTGGCTTTTAATTACCTAAAAATGAATTAGATATCTTGATTAACTTGATGAATGACGAAACTCCAATTCCTTTTGAGGGTCTCAAATCTAAAAGACTCTACTTTTGAACTTCTTACACATTATGCTTATTACTCTAATTTATTTGAATGACTAAACAAATGGATTAGGATTAATAAAGATAGGATTATGCTATTTTCATTAGTTTTGTTTTGTTTACATGAAGACGTCGTAGATCTATCCAACATAGTCAATTTCCTAAATTTAGCTAGCTTACTGAACTTTTAACTAGATTTTATCATCAATATAACTTTTTCCAAATTTATCATGTTTAATTTTAATATTCATATTATTAGTTGCTTAAGTTAACTATTTTATTTAGTTTAACATTTTGAATTAGATGATCCCTAGACTCATTATCCACTGTTTTACTTGTTTACAGGGTACATTTGCCTCTAAATTAGAAATTATGAAATTGATTAACGTGTTTTTTGCCCTAATTTCCAAGGTTGCATGATAAAACATAAATTACACATCTTTATGATTGTCTTCATAATGATTATGTTATGTTCAAATAGAAAATCCGTGTGATTGTGCTTCGCGTTTTGTTAATGTTTGTATAAGATGATGTTTTTGTGCTGTTCAATGACTGTTTATGTTTTGAAGGACTTCTGTGACAATTTTAAAGCCATTTTAAAGCTAGAAGAGATATGGAGTCAAAATTAGAACTAGATCATGAAGTAATGAAGTTCCACATTAAATATGAAGGCCATAAAACAAGCTATGAAGAGTGTATCAAGAGAAGAACAAGAGAAGCTAAAACATGCATCAACTCAAGTGAAGGAGATTTTAGCGAGAAACTGGATGTATTTCTTGAGTTGTAAAAGTTATGGAATCAATGCTGGGAGCAAGAAAATCATATTATTGAGTTCCACATAAAATTTCAAGGCAAATCAACTAGCGATGAAGAAGTTATAGCAAAACAATTAAGAAAAGCCAGAAAAGTGGTAGGGAAGCCATGGCTTGGGAAAATTGCATATTTACACTTTTTTAGGTCAAAGAACTAGCGATGAATAAGTTATAGTAAAACCACTAAGAAGAGCCGAAAGCTAGGAAAGCTAGAAAAGTTGTGGGGAAGTCATTTCTTGGGACACTTGCATATTTATACATTTTTAGGTTTTTTCTCAATGTTTTTGGTTACTTGAAACCCTATAACCACCACATTGATCGCAAAGGTGATTCCTAAGCCATCTTAACAAGGATTTGACTAAGATTGATGTAGTAGATAGGATCTAAACACATAGAATTAAAGATAAGAGGGAAATTTCAGACAAGAATCAAAGGATGAAAGGGATAAAAGAACCATAACCATGATCTTCTTCATCCATCCTCTCTTTATAATTATTGTTGTTTTTTTATGATGTTTACGAACTAAATTTATTATACGATTTAGAATGGTATGAACCTAAGATGTAGCATTATATTATTCCTTTGGATTTAATGTTGAATTTAAAATTTTTTTGTATATTTACTTATTGGTTCCTTAAAACCCTATAGCCACCACCAAGATCTTAAAAGTGATTCCTAAGGAATCTTAACAAGGATTTAAGCAAGATAAATGGAGTATATTAGATCTAAACACCTAGAATCGAAGATCAAGAGGGCAATTTCTAACAAGAATAATAAAGGATTAATGATTCAAGAACCATAACCAGAATCGTAATAGCTTAGAAAAATAATCAATGGTGATACTACCAGTGGTAGGATAAAGAAATTGTTTTAGTCGATAGGTGAAGGATACATATAATAGCTTATAACATCGATGGTAGCAGCACCTATAATTTGGCCTATTTTAAGGAGCCTCCGTAGGGATATTATCAAATAGAAACAAGAAGAATCAAAGCTAACGGAGCTATTAGTGAAGACCATATCTACTTCAACAGCTTGATTCGAAGGTGTAAAGCCATCTATCCATAACTTGACACCATAATTTGAGAAACTAGTTCATCAATAAGAGGAATCAAGGTTGAGAGAATTGTTAATCATGGTTATAACTGCAACATAATCTTAATTGTAAGCTATGGAGACTTCCCTTCATAACTTGACAAAACAAGTATGGCAATTGTGCCAGAGGGGGAGCAAACGCCCAAAGTGGATAAGGAGATGAAAGAAGTAGTTGATGTTACAATCACTAAAGAAGAAAAACAAGCATCTTTATGCTTTGATGTTGTTGGTATAACAAATTTTTAATGAAGGAAATAAATTAAATATCAATATATTTGTCAAAGGTACCACACAAAATCCCAAGAAGGTAAAGGGAGACATCAATTAGTATGTGCTATAGCTCAAAAAATTTTGCTGAGTCATTTAGTTTTTTTTTTAAAATCGGCCAAAGATATCATCTCAAAAAGGGAATTATCATTACTTAGCATTAATGTCTATCTAAAAGATCTCAAATAAAGGCTTGTTGGGAGGCAACCTAACATTTATTCTATCATTTTTATTGTTTTTTACTTTGATTTTTAGGACTTGTTGCATTTAGGATTGCATTTTAGCATATTTAGTTTATTACATTTGCATGTTAGGTCCTTGAGTTTCTTTTTGAATATTGGTTGCCAAGTTACTTTATTAATGCATGATTTTGTTTGAGGATAAGTTTGCAATAATAGTGGTTTTAATGCATAACTTAAGTTAATTATCCCTTGTGGATGTTTGTTGCTTCTTTTAACCGCATGCTAATGTTAAACACTCTATAAGGAATTGTTTTTTATGATCATTATAGTATAGAGAGCTTGAAGAATTAACAGAGATTAATAGATTTTGAATAGAATATTTTGTTTATATTTGGGAATGTTATTGTCATAGATACCTAAGGATGTTTACATGTTGAATATTATTCATCCTCGTTATATTTCACATTATGTTCAACGGATGAATATAACATGCTTTTTTAAACTTTAAATTGAATGTTTGATGAGTTCCAATTATTCCTCAGCCTTATAATTAAGCAACTATACACTACATTACTTGGCTCAACGTTTTGAGTAAAAATATCTATTATATGTTCATTGTAATTGTTGATGCAAAACTACAACTACGAGCTTTATGCTCAAAACCGCAAGTATACGGGTCGTACTTGTAGTAAAGAACGGTATCGATCCCACGAGGATTGACATCTAGTCACCCTATCAATTCAGTTTACACTTTGTTCAAGAAATTCAGTTAAGCAAATTAAATAAATAAAAAATAAGCAAACAAATGAGACAGACGCAGACAGATTTCAGAGCGGGAGCGAGTAACACAGTCAATCAGAAAACACAGCAACAGAAAATTCGGAGAAAGCACAAGATTAAAGCATAGGATTTGTCGTTATCCTTATTTGTTTCCCTTTGGTTATTTAATCTAATTTATATTTGGCCCAAGATTTCCTAATATTTTAGGTACCCTCTCTCAAGGTGCAACTAAATATCACTA
>JAOXYD010245158.1:0-16800 GCA_028565735.1 Pinacopodium congolense
TTGGAAGAATAGGATGAGATATTACTTGATGGGGGAAAAATTTTTGACTTATGGACAATGGTAACTCAAACTATTCCTACTAAACTCATAGGAAATGAAATAGTCCTAATGAAAGAGAATGGGTGGAACCTAGATGAAAGGAAAACCATATGTCTGAACAGCAAGGCTATGCATATCTTATATTGTGCTTTAAATATGGAAGAATACAATAGGATTACAATGTGTGAAACTGTATATGATATATGGCATACTCTTGAAATTACTCATGAAGGTACCAATCAAGTCAAGGAGTCCAAAATAGGTGTGCTTACTCATGACTATGAACTCTTTCGTATGATACATGATGAGACTATTTCTTCAATGTAAGCTCATTTTAATAATATTATAAGTGCTCTAAAAGATCTAGGTAAGACTTATTCTAGTGTTGAGGTATGTAAGAAAATTTTAATGTCCCTTCCAAAGACATGGGAAATAAAGATGATGGCAATACAAGAGGCTAAAGATCTCAATATACTTCTTCTTGATGAGCTCATTGGTTTACTTCTAGCATACGAGATGAGGATGAAAAATATCCAAGAAGAACAAGAGATGCCAAAGAAGAAAAATATGGCATTCAAAGTGGCCAAAAAGGAGGAAGTGACAATGAAGAATAATCGGTTGGAAGTGAAAAAGCAAAACTCGCATTCATAAAAAGAATGCTGAAGAAGTTCCTGCGAAATGTTTTAACGTGTCAAAAAGGTATGGCTTATTCAAACTATAAGTTATCTAACACAACATGCTTTGAGTGTGGTGAAAAAGGAAATTTGAGATTGCAATTCCCCCACCTACAAGAAGAAGAAGGAAAAGACTTTAAGAAAAAGAAAGCATTGAAAGCCTCTTGGTCCGAATCTAGCGATTTTAAAGAAGAAGTGGCCAACATGTGCTTTTTGGCACACAAAGAGGTATGTTCTCTACCTAGTGAAGATGAATGTGATTATATGCATGATGAAGTGTTAGAAGACATAGAAGAATTAACTAAAACGAATAAGGAATTGCACGATAATCACAAGAAAGCCTTAGAAGAATTAGATGTGTGTAAATTGGAAAATAATGACCTTAGAAAAGGGATGACCTTGATTAACAAAGACAATGATGAGCTTGTAAATGAAAATAGGTCCCTAAAGAAAGAAATTGAATCCCTAAAGGAATCACTTGAAAAATTAAATAAGGGAAAAGGAAAATTAGATACTTTATTGAGTATTCAAAAGTTTGGAAATGATAAACATGGTTTAGGGTATAGTAATGAAAATGGGGCATCTACTTTTAAGACTATTTTTGTGAAGGCAAAGAACTTAGAAGATGAATATAATCCTAGGGTGTTCAAAATTCACCTAATAGACCTCAACCTAAGCATCATGCATTTTTGTATACATTAAGACCATCATAAAGAAAGAATGTGAATCTGCATGTGCCTAAAAATATATACAATTTTTGTGTTAATGCACATAATCAAAATGATGCATATAGGCCTTTTTCATCATATTTTCCTAAAAATGATTATCATACTCTTTATATGCCTTTAAATTTCTCTCATACATATTCTAGACAAGATCTTCATTAAAGAAAAATGTTTATGTCTAAAAATGCATATAGGAACAATATGAGACCTCCTTCATATGATACATTTAAGAGTTCTAATAGATCTAGACCAAGAAATGCTCATAAATTATGTACTCCATTATATTGGCATTTCTATGGTTGACGTGTTCAAAAATATTGCTTTGATCTTTTAAATATTTTATCAAATGGTTATGAAAGATATAGAACTAATCATCAAGGACTGAAGATGATATGTGTACCAAAAGTTCGTTAAATTTTTTTTAGATGCTACAGGGTATCTCCAAGAGAATAAAAGAAAAATAAATTGCCAATATTTTTGAACTAATGATGTAAAGACTATAAGAAGTTGGTTATAGATTATTAAAAGGGAGGTACACCTTAAACCTATATTTATCTGCTTGATTAAGCTCTACATTGATGTCTTAATTAACTGAAATTCTGACTGAAAATTAGGTAATTGAATTTACTTGAACTTGTGAATTACTTGATATCTTGCGACTTAAATTATAAATAAAGTAATTAAATTCTTGAAAATGTGAAAATTTTGTATGTTTGCTTAATGTTGACTATCAGTCGACCGATAGAATTAGTTCGACCAACTGAATGTGTTTTGAAGGTATATTGGTTGATCGATTAAATTAGTTCGGTTGATCGAATGTGGTGTGTCAGGACATTGGTTAACCGATATCAATTGTTCAGTCGACGGAATGATCAAAATTCTATGATTTTAATTCCTATCTTTTGTGTTATTAGCGCATAACTTTTGTATATGCTATATATTCTCTTGTTTGATTAAATTTAAGTTTTAACTTATTAGAAAACTTGATTGTACTGCATGAATATAACGTTTAAACTTCCTAATTTTTTTATATTGGTTGAAGAGCTTTTTTAAACAACAATTCTATATGTTTAAATTTTTTTATAATTATGTGTCTTGATAAATGTTTTTAAATAATCACTTTGAGTGTTTCCTAGATGTTTAGATACTTTATAAATTATAAGAATATTAAAAAGTATCGTCTGAGCATATTTTCAATCATCAAGTTTTTAACTTCTTAATCCCTCTCATGTATTCTAAACTTTTGCACTTACTTATTTTTAAGAAAAAAATTTTTATTGAAGGGGAGCATGGAACTTCATTGTATAATTGAGTTTATTCTCGATAATTTTTTTCATGAGCTTTTTAAAGCCAAGCAACAATGCATATGTGGATAAATGATGTTATGATCCTTCTCATGCATTTTATGTGTTAGATTGAAATTTTGATTTTATGAATTTAGGAGGAGTCATTGGTAAAGCTTTTGATTAGTTGAGACTTTTAAGATATTTTTTAACAATTTATGTCAAGTATGAAGCAATTTTAATTGGTATCTTGAACTTGTTTACATCTTGATGTTGTTATTAATTTTTGGGAATATCCCTTTTAGAAGAGAAATCTGTTGTGATTTTAGTACTTGTTAATGATGTGTTGTGTTGATAATTCTGCATTAGTATGTGTTTTTCTAAGTGATTGACATGTGTTTCTTGTATAATAGGTTGATATTATTGTGTTTTAAGACTTATTTTGTGTGTTTTTATTTAGTATGATCTTAATTATTGTTTTGTTTATGTTTGGTGTTAATTTGGAGTAAGTTTTGATTATTTTAGTAATTTATTTATATTTTATGTTTTATTAATTATTGATTTTGGGTTAGAATTAAATCTTATTGGTGTATTTATTTATTGTGTAGTGTAAATTAAAATTGAAAATTGAATTTGGAAGGAAGAAAGAAAAAAAAACATGAAAGAAGAATGAAGATTGAAGAATAAAGAAGGAACTAAGCTTAAAACCAAGTATAATTTGGAACAACACATGAATCGAAGCATTAGTTTTGCATGGAATTAAAAGTACATTTATTCAATTTTATCAATTCTAACTAATTTATGTTATTCGCTTTATTAAGGGTCCTGCTTAACCTATTAAACTATATCTAAAGATCTGTCGGCTCTTATCATCATATCACAGATCTCAATATCTATGTATATAACTCAATATAGAATACACATATGCAAATATATAGATATATACATAGCACATGGTATTTCTTAATCATATCACATCTGATATCCTAGCATCACCTCAATGCCTAGTCATGATAGGATATTTTTTAGACTCAAGATATCCCAGTACCACTCTTGCACATAACCATAGGCATGGGGTATCTCCAAAACTGAGGATGCCTCAGCGCTTGCTCCACAAATAGACACCTAGCCTACCTCAATCTCATACACATCAATCTCAATCTCATATAACAATAAACACTAATCTAGGACCATTGAACATATCCTAAAATAGCTAAGCCATTTCTTTACTATTTAATCATAATCTAATTCACTTTTTTGTTCCTTTACGATGCTTATCGCTAATCATAGTTAGTTTCATATCTTAAGATTCAAGTTATCTAATCTAAAGAAGTAAATGCCTATTATGCGATAATTTAAAAACGAATACTCACAAATCATCACATTCAATTCAATCAATTAACATAATTCAATGATTCTGAACTAAATGGTAATATTATAGCAAATTCCACTAATTTATCGATAAAGAAAAATACTAGGTTAAATCATTAATCTAATAATCAAATAGTGCACTGCTCACATTTAATCAACATTTTAACAAAATTTCACACTTTAGGAATATATATATATATAAACAAAATTTACTAATTACTTAATCTTAAAACATGAGGAAGAAAGAGTATCTTCATTAAGTACTCAGAAGACTTAAAAGGATATGTGTTCCTTGGTGGACAAGGTAATAAAGACATAACTAAACTTGAATCACGAGATGTAACATTCTTAGAGAATGATTTTCCAAAGAAAGGTGAAATAGGTAAAGACTTATTGTTATATGAGACGCTTAATCAGCATGATTCTGTTATGAAGAATCAAGAAGTGGAACTTCAACCGAGTGGGAGTGTAACACCCACATACCCCTCGAAAGGATAGGTGGGTATTACCTTAGTCTAAATATACATTTAAATACCTCAATTCCTAATGGTATCAATGAAGTCCAATTTCCTAACTATAGTCCATTAATACCAAAATCAAAGTCATATGCCTTTCACATTCAAATTATAACACAATTTTAACTCCTATCTCATATATAATTTTGTGCACATGTATCATTTCAATTAGGGTATATTTTGGGGCCTTACAGGAAGCAATTCCACTAAAAGATTCCCTATAATTACTGATTCGAGTAGGAGAAATCAGACTAATTAGGAATCTATTTATGATGAACCTCATTTAAGACAAAGTAATCGAGGTATAATTCCTCAATGTCATTTTGAGATTGAAGAAAAAATTAATATGATTGTTCTGCAAGATGAAGAAGAACTAAGGAATGTAAATGAGACTCTTATTGGTCATGTTTAGAAAGAATGGATGAAAGCAATGCAAAAAGAAATGGCCTCTTTAAACTCCAATCAAGTATGGGACTTGATTAATCTCTCTAAAGGGCACAAAGTAATTGAGAAAAAGTGGATTCTCAAAATAAAGCGAAATGCTGATAGCAGTATCGAAAGATACAAGGCACGTCTTATAACAAAAAGATATACATAACTGGAGGAAATTGAATATAAGGAAACCTTTTTACTTGTTGTGAAGTTTGCTATAATTCATCTTATCTTATCTATAGTAGCTAGTATGGATCTTGAATTATATCAAATGGATGTAAAGTCTACTTGTCTCAATAGAGAATTAGAGGAAGAAATTTATATGGAACAACCTGAAGGTTTCATCGAAGAAGGCTAAAAAAATAAGATATATCGCTTATTAAAGTCTATTTATGGCTTGAAGCAGTGCTCAAGACAATAATACATTCATTTTCATAGTTAGATGTCAAGTCTAACTTTCTCAATTAGATGTCAAGTCTACCTTTCTCAATAGTTATTTCGAAGAAGAAGTTTACATTGAGTAACCAATGGGATATATGGTTAAAAGTCCAAAAGAGAAGGTGTTGAAGTTAAAAAAAGGAGTTGTACAAATTTAAAAGGTGCCAAGAGCCTATAATAGCCAAATCAAAAATTATTTATAAGAGAATAGTTCTATTAGATGCTTACATGAATATGTCCTTTTTGTTAAAAAGAATATAGATGATTTATTATTTGTATCTATCTATGTGGATGATCTTATCTTCAAATACAACAACTAAAAGATGTTTAAAGAGTTCAAAGATTCTAAGAGCCAAGAGTTTGAAATGAGTGACATGGGTTTGATGTCTTACTACTTGAAAATTAAATTGAAGCAAGTGGAGGATATAATTTTTATCACTAAAAAAGCTTATGCAAAGGAGGTGTTTAAGAAATTTAAGATGTTAGATGATAAACCAATTAACACTCCTTTAAAATATGGAGTAAACTAGTTAACACTCCTTTAAAATATGGAATAAACCTAACCAAGTTTGATAGACAAAATAATGTAGATCCACCTTTATTTAAAAGTCTTATAAGAAGTTGGAGGTACTTGACTTGCAAAAGAATAGATATTTTATTTGTAATTAGACTTATTAGTCGATTTATGTAAATGCCTTTTAAATTTACTTGAATACAGCTAAGATAATTCTTTGATATCTCAAAGGTACAATTGATTTTGACATGTTTTATTCATCTTCTTAAAATTTTAGTTTAATGGTTTTTATGATAATGATTTTGTTGGAGATTTTGATGATAGAAAAAATTACTAATGGATTTGTTTTTATTTTGGAATATAATGCAATCTCTTGGTATTAAAATAAATAACTAGTAGTCACACTTTGTACGTGTGCATCGATGTATGTCGTAGTTACCTTCATGAAAAGTTTAGTGAAGTCAAGATGAGATTATGATTAAAATTTTTACTTTATGGTATACACTCTTAAAAATTGGGAACACTATCATATTAACTTTGTATTATATTTACATCGTGAAGTCCTAAGTATTTGAACAATCATAAGAGAATTAGCACTGACATACATGAGAGATGGAGTCAATTCGTTCAAAAAGTTTCATTCAAGACACAAATTGTATAACTGACGCATTGAGTTGAAAGTTTCCTTAGTGCTTACTTTAAACAATGAGGTTGTGGGGTTTGAATAATTAAAAGGAGACAATGAGCTTGATGAAGACTCTGTGGACTTATAAATTAATCAATAATCAACCTTCAAGTGGGTTTTACTTAAATAATGGATATTTGATACATGAAAACCAGTTATACGTGTCTAGAATATCTTTAAAGGAGCATTTGATTTGAGATTTGCACAGTAGAAATCTAACAGGTTACATGTGGTGTGACAAGAACCTTGTAGTAGTGACGAAGCTATTTTATTGGTCACAATTGAGGAAATATGATATTTTTTTCAAAAATAATTGAGGAAAGATATTTATAGTTTGGTGGATAAGCATTTTATTTGTTAGAGGGACGAAAAACAATTTAAAAATACTAGGTTATATATGATATTACCAATGATGGAAAATATTTAAGAAGAATTATCTATAGACTTTAATTTGGGACCAATTACGAATCAGTAGGGAGTTGATATAGTTTTTGTATTGGTTGACAGGTTCTTCAACATAGCTTATTTCATTCTTTATAGGAAAAACTTCTAATGAGGTGGAAGTTGGTAGAAGTTATTTACTTGAATGGAGTACTAACAACTAGTACTTCAGATCATGATATTAAATTTCCTAGCCACTTTAGAAAAACACTATTGAAGTTATTTAGTTCGTTTTTGAACTTTAGCATTACCATCACAGACTAATGGGAAAATCGAAGCAATCAACAAAACATTGGGAAATTTGATTTTCAGCATTGGTGGGAATAAAATTAAGTAGTGAGATCTTACACTTTCAGAGGCAAAATTCACATATAATAATGTCATCCATAGTCTTATTGGTAGATTATTTTTTTTCCATTGTCTATACCAGAACACCTCAGTACACCTATACTTAGTCAATTTCCTAATGGTAAGGGGACCATTATTTTAGTTTAAAAAATGGCTGAATAAGTGGTTGAAGTGTATAATGAAGTGAAATAAAAACTTCAAATGACCAACCGACAGTATAAGTAGGCTGCAAATAAACATAGACAAATAGAGACTTTCAATATGGATAATCAGGTTTTAACTTCTAATTTAGTTTAGCTCTGGCAATCCATAGAATTTGATAACAAGTAGAACACATCCCTACCATTCACAATAGGCTACTCGCTCTTAAACCCTAATCTTGAATTTAACAACCTTAATTGAGTACTAAGTTGATTATTCAATCAATATATACATATGAAAAGAAATAGTTCACTCGTACATACCAAAACATCACATAAATTGTGGCGAAAGTCGCAATGTCATTCCTTCAGTCTAAGTAGTACTTCAGGATAGAAGTTATTATATTGATGCTATGACATGCTGAATATAATCTACAGGATTTGTGTTTCAATTTGAAATAATTGCTTCACAGTGTACGGTCCAACCATGGAATTGAGACTACTACTTCCATTCCACATTATGTCTGCAAAAACTCGGTGGGCATGCTCGGTGGGATGAGCAGCGTCCCAGAACATATAATCTTCAGGATTTTCGCATAATTCAAAGTTTGTGTCTTTTCCGTAGTTGTCAGTTCCCCTGAATTTTCCTCCTCCACAACACGCCGACTTTCCATCTTTAAAGCCTGATTATACAGCAAACAAATTGAAGAAAATTTCTTTAAATCAATGGATCCGTTTAATTAAACGATAAAGATGTATTGACAAAGAATATGATTATTATATCACCTTGTGATGTGAAGTTAGTAAAACGACATAATTAATTAATGATGAAGAGATATTGACGAAAAGTGCACGTTATCTGACGTTAGTAAAATCCTCTTAATCTTCCTCCTCCACAAAATCCCGGCTTTCCATCTTTAATGCCTGATGATATATCAATCAAATTAAAGAAATTTTCTTTAAAAAATGGAGTCTTAATGCATTTAATTAAATGATGAAGAGGTATTGACAAAAAATATTACTTCATAATTTGAAATTAATAAAACAATTCAATTAATAATGGAGAAAAATTATTGACAAAAAAATATGTTCATCATAACTCTTCATGACATGAAATTAGTAAACTAAATCAATTAATCAACAATGAAGAGGCATTGAAAAAGGATGTACTTGGTGTATAATTAGTAAAATTACTAAATTAGTTAATGATGCCTTGTACAAAGAACTTTTTTATTTAATTTGTCTCTTGTTGGGAGGGAACAATTATATAACCCACGTGGGGCCTATGCTTGTGAAGTCGAGTCCTAAATTTAATACATACATCAAATCCTTAGACCATGGACAAAGAAAAAATGAGGAAAAGACAAACTTTGCTTCTTTATGTTTTTGGCTTACCATATTTCTTTGGATGGTTCATTATTTTTTCCATGGTTCCAGTCAAGTTGAAAAGTGAATAATGGAATCCATTCAAGTTGTTGCTGAACTCGAATAGGATCTTGGAGAGGGCTTGGTTATGAATTCTTCCTTCGGACGCCAAGTCTTCATCGCAGCTTCCATTATTTTCTGGTTTATATGTTCTCATACGAGGAAGACAGCCCATCATTGGCAGGTTCATGAAGGCAAATTTCCTACCTCCTAGGTCATATATTTCCTGTCATCAACATAATAATTACTTACATCAAACTTTATCTCCAAACATAAAAACATAATATTAACCAGATTTACCTTAATATGCTGTGTCAAGTTTCCAAGCACCAATTCTTGATATTCTGAATTCGAGTAGGGTAAATGTTTTTGGGAAGAGAAAATAGGACTGAGGTAATCATTGCCTCCACAACTAAAGAAATAGACTGCATTTGATATTGCCCTTTTGCCTTCATTATTTCCTAACTTGTTCATAAACCACTGAACTACTTTTCTAAAGTAGCTAATCTGTGATTTGAAAGAGAGAACCTGTAATTGCAAATCAAAGCTCATAAAATCAAACCTACAACTAATAATTGAAAAAAATCAGAAGAAGACAAGTTGAGAAGCAGAATAATGTCTCTTGATGTCATACTCACATGGGCTTCTTCAAATGTTTCTTCTAAATTTCCTGCTCCACCGGAGGCAAAGTTCACTCCATTGTAATAATCATTTAATCCAGGTTGCAAGTAAGGTGGGAGCAATGGAAGTTGCGCATATTCAGCTGTAATAAAGAAAATGGAATAGTTAATAGACACAACAAATTTACTTATAACATCTTTTTTCAATCAAGAAACTAATAATGCAAAGTCCGAACACATCCAACATACCAAAGAAGTCTGCCCTAGTTCGGCCATCACTGAATCGTCCAGTCGGTTGATCGAAGTAGGATTCACCGTAAGGAAAGAAATTTGCTCTTTCAATTGTGGAGGAATTGATATAGTTATTGTTACAGAGTGCAAATTCTCTGTGTCATCACCTATTATTATCATGTCATTTACAAAGACAAGAAGAAGAGTATACCCTTGATAGGTTTTGCAGAAGAATAAGGCATGATCATAAAGACTGGACTAAAAATTAAATGTCCAATAGTAGAGTTAAATTTTTTAATCTCAGCTCGAAAAGTATGGTATAGTCTATATAAGGCCTTGTTACCAGCATCTAGATATGAGTCCCCGAAAACAAATAGAGGGACATGCTTACTACTATTACTTTTATAATTTGGTTGATGAACTAATGTAGCTATGCAACAGATTGGTGATGAGACCAGAGATATATAAAGTAAAAAAGCAAAGTAGATGTTGCTGATCCTAGCCATGGCTTTACTACTCAAGAGCTATCCCTTATGGCATTTAAATAGGCTCTTGATCTTTTGTGAACGTCGATTATTTTATATTAATTTATGAACTTTATGATTCTAGTGTTAAAATTTTCATCGAAATTAGCAGTTTCAACCCAAGGGACAAGACCATTCAAAGAATTCAAGCCACTCAAATTCTATAATATCTGCGCCTTATATTATAGAACTAAAGTTCCATTCACATCAATCGTGAAGAAATGAAATTTCGATATCATCTATCGGTACGTAGTGCTTGTTCCAGGGTAGATTATGAATTTCTGAATCACCTGACAATGGATCATCTAAAGACTCAGGAAGACCCAGCTAGAGGAGTAGCACCCATCACACCTCTTTTATGTCCTCATGATCTTCCACACAAAAATAATAATAATAATAATATTATTATTATTATTATTAATTTAAATATTATCTTATTATTTTTATATAAATAAACAATCTTTAAAAAGGATATAAAATGAAGCATGTAAGTAATACCATATAATTAGCCAACGCCTGAAATTATTTAAGATAGACATCGGCTTATTTGACTCTAAATAAGACATTCAAGTAATAAAATAAAATACGCTTCATTTTGTCTTTATCTCATCTCCCTAGACAACGAATTGGTAAACGCTGTAATCTGATATCAGCCAATAGACTTCAACCAATCAACAAGCCATCTCTCGTAATCAGTGATCGCATAAACACAATGAATTCCGTCAAGGGGAGATAGACAATTAAGAATAATTAATTTAAAAATATGTAACTTTCACAAAATTCTAATAAAAGAATGAAATATGAAAAAAAAAATTCATTACATTAGATTCTTTGTGGATTGAATTTTTCTCTTGCAAACCTTTATATTTTGAAAAATATCATTTACTTCTGAGGTATTATTTATCTATCACCCGATCTTCTTTTGTCATATCTAGTTAGTTTGAGATTCATACGTAAACCTAGACGAAGTCATATTAAAACACAAAAATTTAAAATATGTTGTCATTTTAAGTAAAAGAAAAAGAATACTATCATAATATGATAGAGAATTTGTATGATAACTAAATAATATTATAATAGAATAAATGACAAATTTTAAAATATGGTAATTGAAAAAAAATCAAAGTACAAGCGGTCTAAAATATTTAACTATTAAAAAATTATAAACATATGATTTTATGATAATGTTTTGTGATTCTATATTAGACACGAGGTAATTTTCCTAGCTCCTAAGTCATATATTTCTTATCATCAACATAATAATTAATTATATCAACTTTTTCTCCAAATATAAAAACATAACTAGCTTGACATTTGTAGAGAAAGAAAATACATAGAGACAACAAGAGGGCGTGAAGAAGATTTTTTATTGTTTCTCTTATTACAAATACAAAGGAGGTATTTATACACATTGAGTTATGCTAAAGAAAGAAACAATCCCTAATATTATACTATTTACATCTATAATCAAAGTGCTAATTTTATGTTAATTGACCGTTATAGTTTACTTTAAAAGATATGTTCAACTTGGATTTAGAAACAAGATCCTAAAACTGCCAAGGAAGATATGATTTGGTAAAGATATATGTGATCTAAGATTGTGATAAGGAACAAGTCATAGAGGGCTTTGAAGGACATGATATCACATAAGATGACAATCAATCTCGATGTATCTAGTATGTTCATGAAAAACATCATTATGAGCAATTTATATGCACCTTGATTATCACAAAAGAGGGGAACTTTAAAACAAGAGAAAACACTCATATTTTGAAACAATAATCGTAAATAAAGGAACTTAGAGGTAGTATCAGTAAAAGCTCGGTATTATGTTTCTGTTTAAAGTGAAAGACAATTGTCTATTTCTTATTACATCGTGAAATGAGAGATGTGTTAAGGAAGAAACAATAGTCAGTAGTAGATCGATGATCAATTATATCTCAAGCCCAATCAATAACGTACGCTCGTAATTATAGTAAAGAAGAATGACAAAAGTGAAGACTATGAAATAAAATTTCTTTAACATATTGAAGAATATCAAGAATAGTAAACAAATGAATAGTACAAGGTATAATCATAAAATAACTAACAATATGAATAGCATGTGTAATATTTGGTTGAAATATAATGAGTTATATAAGACTGCTGACAAATTGACAATACCTGTAGTATCATTAAGAAGATTTCCATCGTTAGTAGAAAGATGATCATTGGAGTCAAGTGGAATACTACAAGTTTTAGGGTTAACGATGCTATCACGAGAGGTGAAATTAATAGCATATTTTACTTGAAACAAATAAGAACTGGTTTCATTAAATGATACTTTAAGACCTAAAAAGTAATTTGGATTTCTAGGGTCTTTCATTTCAAAATTCTAATGGAGAAAAGATTAAAGAGTGCAAATACTCTATATGTCATCACCTATTATTATCATGTCATTTACAAAGACAAGAAGAAGAGTATATACCCTTGATAGGTTTTGCAAAAGAATAAGGCATGATCATAAAGACTGGACTAAAAAATAAATGTCTAATAGTGGAGTTAAATTTTTTAAACTAAGCTCGACAAGCATGTTATAGTCTATATAAGGCTTTGTGAAAATGAGAAACCTTATTGGGAGGATGATCATACCCGAGAGAAATTTTTATGTGCACTTTTTCTAAGAGATCATCATTGAGAAAGGTATTCTTGAATCAAATTAGAATAACTGTCGATGTTTACCAACAGAAATGCATCTATATTTTCATTCTGTTCGATCTTTTTTTTTAGAGGCACATGGATAAGACTTTTGAATAATAGTACCTGTTAGATAAGAAATTAAGTGAAATTTGTATCATTATATTTCATGGCATTATTAGTGTAAAATATTTTAATCTTACAAGAAAATTAAGTTTAAATCATAATAGTGAAGCGAGAGTAAATAGAAAATAATTTAAATGCATGACACATTAGATAAATCTATGCACCATAAGAAAAATCATCAGTAAAAATAACATAATATCTCAAGTGCTTATAGTTTTATAGGGAGTAAGACCCCAAATTTTAAAATAAATCTTATCAAAAGGTACCAAAAAATGAAATTATTACAGGAAAAATGTAAAGCCTGACTTTTGAAAAGTTGACATAAAATATAATCAAACTATTCAGACTTAACAGAGTATAAAGAGTCACTCAAAATTAAGGATCCTAATTTAAACTTATAAGGATGACCAAAGCAAGAATGCCAATTATGAGAAATGATGACACTAGCAACAAGTTTGAATTGAAGATGTAGGGAAGTGAGCTCAACTAGTCATCTAACTTCATGCCTTATCCTAAGGATCTCACCTATCTGTGAATCCTACACATTGTAATCACGACTCAAAAATGATAAGTCAACACTATGTTCACATAATTAACCAACAAAAATAAGATCCATGGAAAATTTAGGAATACGAAAAGTATCAAACAAAACTAATTTGGATGCTTAAATAATAACGATACTTTAAATATATATAGTAGAATTGTCAATAGTATAAACAATATATGGAATAGATGGTGTTTTTGATGATGTAAAGATAGAAAGATCAAAAGTCATGTGGTTACGACAAGTAGAATTAAAGTACTATAAGGATAAAGTACTTAATGTGATAGATAAGGTAGAAAAGGAGATAATACCATAATTTGGTTGAAGTTACTGGAGAAGAGCGTGAACATCTTTTAGAGAGAATTTAGGAGACGTACTTTTTGTTAGACTATTTGTGGAAATAACAGCAGTAAAAGAAGATTGATGAGATTTTATAAAGTTATCTTACCTAAAAAATTTTCTTAGCCACTTTTTATATTAAAAAATATTATGTCCAAACTTCTTTCCTAAATGAGTTATGAGTATTTTAAGATGTTTAAGTGGTAAGAACAACATCAACAACTGGAGCAAACTTTTATATTCAAAGAGTATTGAGCTAAACTTCCTTCACAATTAATTCTTTAATTACAACACCATGGTTTCTTAGAGAATCTCGACGAAGTAAGGATCCATGGATGGACTCAAACTCATCTCGGGGAATCATCAACAAATGCCAGATATGCTAATTATCATGAAGATTAGCATAGATAGTTACTACTTCTGCATTTGGCTAAGTGGGATCTCCAAGTGCTAACTGGTCCCAAATTTCTTATAATTTGAACACATAACTATGAATAATTTATTTAGATTATTGTTTAGATGTAGAATAACGAGTTTTTGAAAAGTTCGATACCTCTTTAATAATATCAAATCTTAGAAAATTAAGCTTGATGACTTTAGCACAAGTATTATGAAACCATGTAAGAATATGATGATTCGTGCCATCTTAAGATACTAAATGTTCAGTGAATGTGCCTTCTAATTCATCTGAGTTTTTGGTAGGTTTAGGTATTTCTTCAGTCACAATATGCCAAAAAAGTCTTCCCTTAAGAATACTTTACATTTCTTGAGTCCATAAATCGTGGTTGGACTCATAAAAAATAATGTTGATTGCTTAAGGAATGTATTAGGAAAGTTTAGAGGCATCCATAATATATAGAAAAACAAAATGATTGAACAAAAAGCCTTAGGAATAAAAGAATTTATAAAAACTTGACTTTAGAGTTAAAATTTGACTAGTTTGACCTTAAAAATAGACTTAGAGCACCTAAAAAACTAAAAAATTGGTCTGGTTAATGAAAAAATCAATTAAAAAGAGCTTGAACTAGGGGGTTAAAGTGGTGATCAATAGATTTAATCAAATTTGAACTAGAAGAACCAAACTAAGTCAATAAACCTGATAAAATAACCCATAAACAAATGAAGGTAGGACACATGCCGATGATGTGGCAGAGGATCCAATAGTCTATTGACACACATCACTTAAGTGTAGAGTAGAGTGGAACCAATAGTTTGTTGACGTATGGCTTATGATGATGACGTGTACGAGGTGATGTGGCAGCTACTTGAAACGACATCATTTTGATTATCTTCTTCCTTTGGATGTTAAAAAAGCTATATTATTGATAGTAGTAACTTCTAAAGGTGTGTGAGGGCATGTGTTATAGGGATGATTTTTTATGATTAATTATACCCTGTAATTGCAATCAAGACCCCTCTTTATTCAGTAAAAATTTAAACAACTATCCCAAGTGTTTTGTGAGGAATAAGAATAAAGAATTTTTGAAGCAAAAAGAACCAACAAATTTCTAAGGCAAAGTGAAGCTTTAATATAGGGAATTAAACACAATACAAAATACTTAAGTTTGAAGGTTTTACATTTATTTATGGCCTTCATATTTGTACAATTGGATAAAGAGTTAATACATCTAAAATATAAACACAATGATAGTTCTAACTACCTTTGATCCTAATCATCAAATTTTCTAACCAACCAAGGTCTTATCTAGGCCACCTAGAACATGGTAACATAGCTAGGAAATTGTCCTAGATTTAGGCATTAAAAAGGAACCAAAACGATAAGGAGACAATGCCCAAAATGCATCACATTCGGCCAAAATACATCATGCTAAACAACGACTTCAAGGGACTAAAATGGAGCTATTTAACTCTTCCTCTATGATGCTATTTAAGTCTCTAGATAGCTTCCCTAAACGGTCGCTTCAAGGGACTAAAACGATGCCAATCAACTCTTCCTCCATGGTGTCGTTTAAGTCTCTGGACATCTTCCTTCCTTGATGCGAATTTCCAACTTCAAGCCATTTTTAGTCCTTTTTAGATAAAAGGGGAAAAAGATCTCACAAACCTTCCCCACTAAAAGAAAGTCTGACGAAAACCTCAACAATTTTCCATACTTTGTTAAGTCTTCCTTAGAGTTATCCAAGAGTGTCTTCTTGTACCCTACAAGAAAAAATTAAAACATGATTGAACATTATTAAATTCTAAGTAATCTCACCCTTGAGATCTGAATAGGACTTGGCAATCCATCGCCAATAATCTTTGGCCATCCATGCTTTGGAACTACAAATCCATTTGTAGTCCCATGTAAGTGTGAAGGAAACTAAGGATTACGTACTGAACTTTGGCCACATGTTCAACTTTCCTTTGAATTCCTTCATGTTCTCATGACTTTCATCACTCTATAAGAGACCCAGAAGTTCCACTTATGGATGCCTTCATCACCGTCAAAAGATTAACACTAACTATTTCACCATCTACTTCACCATTGTCTTCTTGCACTTCTTTTACTAATAGTGCATTCAACTTGGTCTTTTTTAGACAATACCTTGCATAATGTGGTCTACTACAAATGAAGCAAGTAACCTTAGAATGTCTAGCCTTTTGAGAAGAATTTCCCTTCTCATTTTGTCCAGTAAATGGCCCCTTCTCTTTTAGAGCATAGCAGCACTTCTTAAGTTCTTCGCCAGTGCTGGCTAACAATTTGTTGGTT
>JAOXYD010245168.1:0-16800 GCA_028565735.1 Pinacopodium congolense
ACATTTGCACTAACATTCCATATTAGGTTGAATATTGGTTTAGTGATTGCATTTAGTTTTCAAATTGAATTAAGTTGCTAGTTTTGAGTTTGCAAAAAGTTTTTAATACCCAATTCACCCCCCCTCTTGAGTGCCATATGACTTACAAAATAGAAAAGTAATCTATAAATATCTCTTAATGTCTTTATTTATCCATAAAGATGACCATCATACACCTTTGTAAGGTGGCGGTTGCATTATAAAGCTCAAAGGGTATCCTTAAATATGCAAATGTCTTATAGGGGCAAGTAAAGGTGGTCTTCTCTTAGTCATTTGGATAAATGAAAACTTGGTTATAATCAAAATACCTGTCCAGAAAGCAATAGAAAGCATGTCATGCTACTCGCTTAATCATTTGGTCTACAAAAGGTAAAGGGAAATGATCCATCTTGGTGGCCAAATTTAGCTTCCTATAATCTATGCATACCCTCCAACTAGTGATGGTTCTAGTCGAAACTTTTCTCCTTGTTCATTTTCTATCATCATCATGCCTCCCTTCTTAGGCACACATTAAACCCTACTTACCTAGTCACTATCCGAAATAAGGTAGATGATCCTTGCATCCAAGGGCTTCGTAACCTCTTGCATATTACAATTCAACCTTATTTTTCTTTTCTGCAGTTTCTTTCTCCCTTCCTCAAGATTGATCCTATGCATAACTACATTTAGGCTAATCCCTCTTATATCAGAAATTTGGCAATCCACATCCCTTATTCTTTTCTTAATGATGATAACCTCCCTCTCTTTTTTCTCTAAGTCAAGTAGGGTGCATATGATAAAGGATAGAGTGTAATCTTTACCTAAGGAAGTGTATTAAAGGTGGGAAGGTAAAGATTTAAACTCTAACAAGGGTGGTTTCACTATAAAAGGTGGCATGTGAGCTTCGGTTCTCTCCAATTTCTCTTGCTCACTCAGCTCATCTAACTCCTCTTGGTTCACTCTCTCCTCTTCCTAGACATCCAAGACTTTCTCCATTGCTCTTCTACCTCCTTCACACATTCATTAATGATGCCAATTTTTAAGCAAGTTTTACATCCTATTGGTTTCTTCAAATACTTACTTATATTGAACTCCACCTTTTCATTATTAATTCTCAACACCAATTTCCCTTCATGTACATCCATTAAGGCACTACCAATATTTATAAAGGACCTTCCTAAGATCAAAGGGTAATTCCTATCTTCCTCAAAATCCCATATAACAAAGTCAACTGGAATAAAAACTTTATCCTCCTTTACCAAAACATCTTCCACCACTCCAAAATCATCATTTAATGGATTGATCTACTAGTTAGATGAGCATTAAAGTTGACTTGATATCTCCTAGCCCCAGTTCCCTAAAATTAGACAAAGCTATCAAGTTAATGCTCACACTTAAATCAAATAAATATTTGAAAACTCAAAATCGCCTACGACACAAGGTATAGTAAAACTCTCTGGATCTTCTAATCTGAAAGTCATGTGGCTTGATATTATTGAACTGCAACTCTACGTCAGTGCTACTATTTGATTATCCTCCCAAGTGCATTTATGAGTTAGGATGTTTTTCAAGAACTTGGCGTACTTAGGCATGCTCTCCAATGCTTCCACCAAAGGCAAGTTAATTTGCAGCCTTTTCAACTTCTCTAAGAACTTGGATAATTGGGAATCCACTTGATGTTACTTAATTCTTTATGTATAGTGAATCTTGGGTTTGTATGGTGGTTGAAGGATGTAATGTTGCTCCTCATCCTCTTTTACTTCATTCTCTTCCTTTTCCTCTTTACCCTTCTCTTTCACTTAGCTTTCTTTCTTGCTTCCTCGCTTGTCTCCTTTAAACCCTCTAATTTCTTTCCACTCCTGAGTGTAATGGCCTTGAGTTGTTCTCTTGGATTGGCCTTAGTACACTTTGAGTGCTTGGAAGGCTCCCTACACTTCGAGAGGACAAAGAATTAGCGAGTTAACCCATTTTAATTTCCAAGTTGTGGATGGAGGATGGATGGTTCTTTAGTATTTGATCAAAATTTGCCTCCATCAGCTTTTGACTCTCCTTTTACTTTCTTTGGCCTTCTTCTTGGCTTGAAAAGTTGAACCTTAACATGTCCATTAATTTGTCCAATTTTCTTTCTAAGGATCAAATTCTATCTTGTTGAAATCTAGGATGACCTTGGACCCTCACATTACCACTTGCATTGTTACTGTTCCAAACAAAATTTGGTGGGTTTTTCACCCCAGATTATAAGTGTTAGAGAAAGGATTATTATCTCTTTGTTATTGGCCCAAGTAGTTGACTTGCTGGGTTACACTAGCCTTCATTAAGAAATAGTCAATTGTGCCATAGTTATCCTGCCCACATAACTTACAGCAAAGTTGTATGGCCTTTACTAAAGACGAGGATGCTCCTTACATGTTGTTTAATTGCTTGGTGAGATTTGTCATAGAGTCAATTGGAATCATAACTTTTTACTCCATAGAACCTTTCATGCTTCTTTCATTTTACCATAAAAAATTCTTGTTCGCCATTTCTTTCAAAAGATTATAGGTTGCATCAATGATTTTTCTCATGAGGGATTCTCTAATCGCTACATAAATTGTTCCTTTTATACTCAAGTTAACCCCATTATCTAAAGTCTGCAAAAGAAATTCTCGTGGAAGATTATGGTATAGATAGCTTCTTTGTAACTCCTTGCATCTCTCCCAAGACTTAGATAATGACTCCACATCACTTTACTAGAAATTCTTGATCTCCTTGATAACTTTTGTTGTCTTCATCAGTAAGAAGTACTTGATAAGAAAAGCTTGAACTAGCTGCTCCCATATAGTGACATATTTTGAGTTGAGAGAGTTCAACAATGCCTTAGCCATATCTTTCAATGTGAAGGGGAATAACCTCAACCTTACTGCATCATCTAACATCCCATTAAATCAAAAATTATCACAAAACTCTAATAAATTAGCTAGGTGGGCATTAAGATCTTTATTTTCCAACGCATAGAATGAAACACTTAATTGAAGGATGTTGAGTAGGGCTACGTCATCTCAAAATTATTTGTGTGAGCGGCAGGTCGAGCAATTCCTTATTAGCTGAAACCTAGCCTCATAAAATTCATAAGTGTTCCTTGTTCTCCTCCCTATTCACCTTCTTCTGCCATATTTATATTTATCATGTCTTGGTGTCTACCTCTTCTTAACTCTCTCATGTGTCGTGTAATATCAAAATGCTTTTCTTCACTTAGTTTGTTGGACCTTCTTCTATTCTTATGTTCATGCACCTGAACACACACAAGAAAAAGTATCAAAACCCTTAAATCAAAGTCACTAAAACTAAACAAGATACTAAAATATCAATCTTGGGTAATGATACCAAAAAATTATTAGTCGTTAAATTAATTACTAACTTACTTTACTCTAACATCATAAGTGAATGGATCTTAAACTTGTAGTATAAACAGATGTCATCCTACAAGGATTGAAATTAGTCACCCTATTAATTTGAATCACACTTTGTTTAAGGAACATATTCAAGGAATAAAATTGAAGAAATTATTAAAACAGAAAAATTAACAGTGGCCTAAAGTCATGGCAATAAACTAGAACTTGGAAAAATCAAGATTAAAGAATAGGAATTGTTATCCCTATTTGTTTCCCTATTTTTATTAATTCAATTTCTATTTGGCCTAAGATTTCTTAATATTTTAGTTACCTCTCTCAAGGTGCAACTAAGTTTCTCTACTCAAATAATTTAGGATTAACCTTGTAATCTCTCAATATACAATGTCTTTCCTAAAAAATATCCAATTAATTTGGAAGCAATTCTCCAGGTAGCATATTAATCCATTGATATCTCTCTTTAATAAACCAATAAACTTGTTATCTATAGGTCTATTAAATACCAATTCTTCTTGTGTATTTAACACAGATTACTAAGCTCACTCTCTCAATTTATTGCAAGATTTGAGTTCAATAGATAACATAAATATTCATTACATTGAATCAACAAGAAAGAGTTCACAAATAGTTAAAATAATAAATCCTAAAACAAGATTAGCCATTCATAATGTAAATAAGTTCAATAATACCCATGTTTTCCATAAAACAAAACATAATGAGAAGTACAAAAATGAACAAACACATCACTTTCTGTCTTTCCTTCTTCTCTGTAATTGGAAAATCTAGAAATCTGAATGACGTTTAGAGTTTTGAACGATTAATCTCGAGTTCCTCCTCCTTGGACCATGAAACCTATTTCTTTTTTTTTTTGTAGGCTAAATAATCTTGGAGTGCCACACATGGAACCTATTTCCACGAGCGTGGGTGACATTTGGAGTGCCACGTACATGGGACTTCTTGGTGTTGGGCTACTCCATTTCTACTTCCAACTCCATTCATCCTACAAATTAAGTCAAAATACCAATAAGACCCAAATATTACCCCAACATTAACAATTTAAAAATATAAAACATAATAAAAATCACCAAAGGAATGACAATTTAATCCTAATTACATAAAAAAAACAAGCGACTCACATGCTAAACATTTAGAATGATAAAGACTAAAACACAATTATCACACATACAAGTAGGATAACCCAAATATAAACAAGCATCACATACCTTATCTACTTCTTCATCCAACCTCACCTGCACCACTAAGGATGTGATGTTCGTCACTTATTGCTTTAACCTAGAAGTAGCAAGAAATTAAAACCTATAATTAGAATAAGAATGGTAAGAAATATTAGAGTTAAAAGTATACTGATAATGAGCCATTATCGCTAAAAGTTCTTAAAGGTTGAAAAACTATGAAACTAAAACAAACAGAGACAAAGTGACTAAGATCAATAAAAACAAAAACAAAAACAACACAAGAAATAGCAAAAACACTAAGCTAACTCCCTGATAATGATGCCAAAAATTTGATAACTCATGGCAAACTACCAAATAATAAATTTATAACTTCCTAAATATACAGAAGGGTGAGCTAGGGTCAAACCACAGAGAGCTAAGATGAAAATTCTATTTCAAATGTTATATAATAAAATAAAAAACAAAACCCCTTGATGCAATAAGAAGTAAATAGCTAAGATGTACCAAATGTATATAAAAAGGCAAACAAAATGAAAATGATGATAAACTATAACAATATCAAACAAATGGGGCATAAGGTGTCATTAGAATTTTGGGAAAATCAGTGATCCTCAAACCTAAATAAATGATGCTTTAGTTAAGATGTTAGCTTATGTATCTGAAAAAACTCTTAAATCCTCAGTTCCTCTAAAGTAGGTAAATCTAACAAACGCTAGAAATACCCCTAACTTTGCTATAACCTAGAATAAGCTCTTTAAGTTTAATAAAGAAGAAGCATTAGGTGATAAGGAATGACTAGCTTAGGCAACTAACTCGTAAGTTCAAAAAGTGTAAGTTAAGGGATTAGAACCTTAGACTAATTGATTAAGTTTTCCTACAAATCTAATTAGTCTATTACTACTTTCAGAAATTGCTATAAACTATTACATATTACACGTTCAAGCCTAACATTTGGATTAGAAAATTTCCTAAAGGGTGATCAAGCCTAAAGATAATATATAATCCTTGACATTGAACCTAAGCTCCAATCCAACCTAAGCTTTAAAGCAATATCTATGACTTATATAACTTCCATTAGCTCTTGTATCTATTAAGGTATTACAAGGGACATATATAATACCATTAAAATATTCTCCTTTTATCTTATAGTTTTTCATACTAATTTCTATTAGCAACAATCATACATTGACTAGAATCAATGCTTGTATCTGAATAAGATAATCTTGGAATTAATCTATTATGTGAGTCTATCTTTAATTTCTGTGTAAGATCTAAAAAAAATCATTTGATATTTCTTGTATTTAAGCAAAATTAGGTGAATAAATTTTTTCTACTTCCTCAAACAATTTAGGAAAATTTATAATATCATAAGTAGCATAATAATCAGTATGATGAGTATTTGACAAAGCATAAGATAATCTGTATGTAATAGAATATGGTCTATTACCATCACGCATTAAATCTCTTCTTTTAAAGTCTTAGACTAAGCTTAAAACATTATCAAAATCATTGTCTGATATGTGATATCCTAATCTGGGATGAACACTGAACATTAGTTTTTGGTATCTAAGATTTCATTTAAGAACACCTAAACAAGCTTATTCTCTCTTTTTTATTTTATTCTCTACAATAGCTAGAGTAATTAGGCTATCAATTCCTTCTCTAAAGGAGGCTCGTATTAATATTTGGATTGATCCAATATGTATCCATCCAATGGCATTTCTTATATCTTTAGGGATTTTATCTAATTTGTTTCTAATATCATGTTTAGATAAATGCGGTATATTTACTCTATTTGAAGTTAAATTTTTATCTAGTGTTTCTTCTTGTAAATTTACTCCATAAAACATATAATGTTTCTTGTTCTTATACCTATCTTTTCAAATAAAGATGAATTAAATCCACTATAAGAATTTGTAGATTATCCTACAACTTCTATTTTCTTTAAAAGTGTTTTTATCTAAAATATCTTGTTTAAAGTCTCCTTCCTGTTCAAAGGTATCTATTATAGGTTGCAGTCCTTGGGAGCCTATTATTTCACTCATTTTCAGAACTTGTATCTTCTTTGTATTCTGTATCATTAATTATATAAATACTCTAATCAAAAGTACAATTTTCAAAAGTTTGTATAGGTATAAATTCTTCATTATTTATCATTTCTTCAAAATCATTATCTATTTCAATCTTCTTTTTATTGAATCTTTTAGGACATTCATTAGCATAATGACCTTTTTCTTTACAATAATAACATTCACATTTAGTTATCTTTCTCCCTTTTCACTCGTTTTTTGTGATACATAGGTTTTCTAGGTTTAAAACCTATCTTTCTTTTATAATATCTAGCTTTCCTTTTCTTAAAATATCTCTTCTTATAATACTTCTTCTTTTTATATTTTCTTTTTATCTTTGAATAACAATAGATACTATCACATCCTATCGTTGTGGGAATTTTTAAATCATAATAGCATAAATTTGTTCTTCTCTTTAATTTTTTACTTTGTTTAAGGAGTATAGCGTCTCCACACCATTCAATAAGTTTATCTTTTAAAAATGGCACTCGTTTTCCTAAAGTATCTACATTGTCTTCGACATTATATAAACTTTCTAATTTAGTACCCCAAGGGTCTGGTATCTTTAAATAAAACATATGTAAATAGCTTGATGTATTAGGAGTTTGATTATAAATATGATAATAATAATCTTGGAAGATACAAAAATATCTATTGATTTCACACATATAACATAATTGTAATCTGTTTAAAGCCATTGTATATTTTCTTATAGTATCTGATTCTTTAAGATAATTGCCTTCTCCTAGGAATTTTATTATGAAAGCTTTAACAGCTCATGTTATCATTTGTCCTATATTATCTCCAGATAGAATAATTCTTCTTTTTTCTGGATCTAACTATTTCCAAAATCTTAATGCATTATTTAATAATTTATTTTCTAAAAATCTAGTGGCTACTTCAAAATCCATTTTATTAATTTCGATAGCTAATCTTAAAGTTGTTTCCCATTTATCTAAAGCTTCTTCAGTATTTTGGATACAATCTATATCTAAATATATTCCAAAAGGATTAATAGCTTCATCTTTCATTTTATCTAATGGAGATTTATCATATTTATCTTTTATTGTAGCAGTGGCTACATATCCTTCTATAGGGTTATCAAAAGCAACTGATTGAGGAACTCTAGGTGGATTTCTACTAGTATTAGAAATATATGTGATATTTAGGATAGGTCTTCTTAATCCTAATTCTTGTTTAACATCTTGTTTGAGTTATATTATATCATAAAGGTTCATGTTATCTAAATGTTCAGCTAAGTCTTCAATATCTGAGGATGAGGCTAGTTTAAAGTATTCCATATCTAGAATTTTAATTTTAAAATATGTTCCATCATTGGTTTTTCTATAGGGAAATAAAAGATTTATCTGGAATTTCAAGTATTTATTTTTCTAATAAATTTAACTTTTCAAATTTTTGTGAGCTAAAGTATTCTATCATTTTTTGAAATTCAACAAAATTATTATCTATTTTAAGAGAATTTCAACTAAATTGTTATCTAGTTTAAGTCCTTCAAATTTAATATTTTGATAACTTTCTTTATGTGTTATGATTAATTCTTATATATTCAGAGTATATTCTATATTTATTACTTAATTTAAAATAAATATTTAAATATCTAATTTGACTTTCTTCATATCGTTGTTTTATAGGAGATCTTCCTTGTCTATAGACCATTAAAGATTAAATAATCTAATCTGTCTTTATAATAATATTTTTTTCTAAGAATTTCTTCAACTAAATTTTCTAAATTTATAACATTATCTTTTAATTGTAAACAAGTATCACAATTATCATCCATGGTGCAAATAATGATAATGCTTATAAAATAATACTTGGTATATCAGGAGTTCTGATTCTTTCTATGGCATCAATGATCTTTTGTAGTCTCTATATGCCCTGATAAAGGCTTGATCTAATTCTGGTAATCTTGCAAAGCTCATCTTGCCAAGTAAATTATTATAATAATCCTGGGTAATATCATAATACCATATGGTATAATCTATTTGTTTTATTTTATCAAAGAAATAAGTACAAGTATCACACCAATAACTCATTTTCTTCTATAAAAATCTGGAGAATGAATATTATAATAATCTTAATGAAGATCATTTTCATGAATCTTATGATGTTCATAAAATCATTGACAAGCTTCTTTTATATATATTTTTTATTGCTTAAGATAATTTATATCTGAGTTTAATATCAAACGAAGTTGGCTTAAAGTAGCTGCACTCATATTTAAGTTTTCTAGTGAATATATAGTTTATTTACAATGTTTTACATATTTTCGATGAAACCTTACTTGGTTGTCATAAAAACATATATGTGAAAACAAATGAAGATACCATTTCTTAAGTGCGTCTTTTTTTTGTTAATTTTATTGAGGGATCTAAAGGAAAAGAATGTGAATTTGAACTATCTGAATTAGTATTGATACTGCTTTCAAGAAGTTAAGACTCAAGAGGCAATAAATATTTATGCTCATGCATCATCTTTCTTATTTGATTTAAACTTGAAATCATATTTGTTCCAAGACAAGATCTATATAAAATTTCACTTCAAAGTGGAAAATCCTTATGAAATTGGACTAAACTTTCATATATATTTTTGATGATCTTATCAATATCTGTTTCATTTTCTATTTCTAATCCTGAAAATCCATACGAAAATCTTTCAAAAAAATAATGTGTCAGTAGATTGATGAGGGTTCTATAAATAAAATATTTTCTTACCAGGGTCTAACACAATTTCTTACCTAAATGTTTTGACCGAACTTGCACCAGGTCTTTGTCGAGTCTTTTACCGTGCATCTAAGCACCAACCTATTTGGGAGAAGTAGCTACTTTTGATGCTCCTTCAATGTTAACCAGTACAACTTTAGTTTGTTTCCTACACTAGGCGTAAATTTAAGAAGGGAGGTATTGGGACATGGAAGAGATAAGTGACGTACAAAAATGAAACTTTTGTTTATTCATAGTGTGATAGAGAAATAAAAGGTAGGAATATATGATTCGATGCCTTATATACTGGCAGAATACATATTTATAGTTATAGATGGACTTTAAATCCCGAATTCAAAAGAATTAATCTTATCTATAAGATAAGGTTATCTTGCAAAGAGATTGCCTTTATATTTTATTGGTTATCTAGTTTATTCCGAGTCACTGTAACCCTAGAATCAGATTCTTTATCTTTTCTTTTTGCTCCACTAACTCCATTATTACATGAAGGACAAATATTTTTTGTATGTTTGCAGAGCTAGAAGAATTATTTCTGTGCCTCAGGGCTGGAGTGTACCTGGCCACTTTCAATCATTCTTATCTTCATTTTTAAATAATTCTCAACTGTCTATGGGGCCCACCTAGCTGGTGATATCATGACAGAAGAATAATTGTTGCACCCACTATAAGTGCAGAATCCTTTTTTGAATGCGACTTTAATGCCTATTAGGAGTGTTTTCATTCCAAGACCTATTCGGTAATGGATACAGTTTTTAAAATATTAAGAAAAGCTTTGTCTAAGCTTGGTATCAACAATAATGGACATCTGGTCTACTTTAAGAAGAGTGATAAAATGATATGCATTATATCATTCTTCTTCAAAGAAATCTTGTCCTGTAGGTAAGAACTTAAGAACCATGAGAACTTTAGGAGTTATCATAGGGTTATTTAAATAAAACTCTTGCACTCCTAATTAGATCCATCAAGGTAGCAGAGATATCTCAAGAAAATCTGAATTACTGAGATATATGGTGTTAACTACACAAAAATCATACTAATCATGGACTACTTGAGGATGAGCTCTTTGCAAAAAGTTCTATCTGGGATAAATTTAAGAGAAATGTAACATGTATCAATATTTTGAAGGGAAAATAATTCCTTCATCATTTAATAATGTGCTTGGATAGCATGATGTTTGTTTTGTAGTGTATTGATAGGTTGATGAGAAAGTTGTTCCATAATAGGTTTCTAATGAGAAGAAGGGATGGTAGATGTATCAGGTCTGAGTGAAATATTTTCAAAGGCAATACTCAATCTGGTTGGTTTTGAAGGTGTTTAAATATCTTTATCTTTAGGAGTATGAGTATCCTGGCAGGAACTACTACCCATATAGGTTATTTTCTCTGATATCTTAGATTTATTAATTATTATGTAGAGCTTTTTCTCATAAAACTGATAATTATTTAATTTGTGCTACCAGACATTTCCCATAAAGAGGAGAACCTCGACTATTTCCTTTGTTAATGAAGGAATGCTGGAAACTTGTAAAATATCTTAGGCTTGCTTCTTGTAAACATTTATATCTTCATACATCTTTTCCAATATCTAGAATATTTCTTCTTTTGAACTAAGACTGTTGTCCATCTCTAATTAAGAAATCTGCAAGAGCATTTTTATCAAATTTAATAGTTTCAATATCAAAGGTATATTATACAAGTAATGTCTACCATCTAATGTATCATTTATCCTCAGGCTTAATATGGATATTATTGTGAGTAAAAGCCTTAGCTTACATATTATCAGTTCTTAACAAAAATCTTTTTGGATGTAAAAAGTAATAAAAATTTTGACAACTCTTAACTACTACAAGTAGTTATTTTTTATTAATATGATATCGTTTTTTAGTATCTATAAACTATCCAAAAGCATACCTGCATATAGATTCATTTATTTTAATGTTATCATTATTATAATCAATCTTTTTTAAAAAACCTCTCCAAACATTATCATGTTCATCAGTTTCTAATATCAAATCATCAATATCAGAAGGTAAAGATAATTTTGGTAACTTTAAGCATAACATTTTTATCTTTTTTACCTGATCTATCAAATAAGGGGAGAATTCAAATCTTTGATCTTTCTTTAACAACATCTGGAAAGGTTTCCTAAATTTTGCTAGATTTTGTATAAAATCTAAGACATAATTAAGAACACTTGAAAAACTTTGAACTTGTTTTTTATCGATAAGTTTATCAAGAAATTATGAAATCTTTTCCATAATGTGTGGTTGGAGTTTAATATCATGACTATTTATCTCCATACCTAAAAATTATGCATTATTATGTCCTATCTTTGCCTTATTCTCTGATAAAGCTAATCCATGGTTATAACATAAATTCGTAAATATACCAAGATGTTTTATTTGTTCTCGTATAAAAGAACTAGCAATTAAAACATCATCTACATAAACATGTATAAAATTGTATTGCTTAAAAATATTGTCCATTTTTCTTTGAAATATCTTAGATGCATTTTTTAATACAAAAGGCATTACAAACCATTCATAGTGACCTTAAGGAGTAGAAAAGGTTGTATAAGGAATGTTATCATTATGCAAACGAATTTGCCAAAAAATAATTTTACAATTAAATTTAGAAAATATCTTTTTGCTTCTAGTAAGATTAATCAATGTTGGTTTAATATAAATTATCTTGAGCAAAAAAAGATATATTTAAAAGAAGCTTATCAACGATTTTATGAAAATCATAAGATTCATGTAAATGATCTTCATTCAAATTATTATAATATTTATTCTCTAGATTTTTGTAAAAGAAGATGAGTTATTGGTGTTATACTTTCACTTATTTCTCTGATAAAATCAAAACAAATAGATTATACCAAATAGTATTATGATATTACCTAGGATTATTATAATAATTTACCTGGCAAAATGAGCTTTACAGGATTACCAGAATCAAATCAAGCCTTTATCAGGGCAGATAGAGATTACAAAAGATCATTAATGCTCAAATATGAGTCTAGCTACTTTAAGCCAACTTCATTCGATATTAAACTCAGATATAAGTTATCTTGAGCAACAAAAGATATATTTAAAAGCAGCTTATCAAAGATTTTATGAACATCACAAGATTCATATAAATTATCTTCATTCAGATTATTATAATATTTATTCTCCAGATTTTTATAAAAGAAGATGAGTTATTGGTGTGATACTTATACTTATTTCTTTGATAAAATCAAACAAATATATTATACCTAGGATTATTATAATAATTTACTTGGTGAGATAAGCTTTATAGGATTACCAAAATCAGATCAAGCCTTTATGAGGGCAGATAAAGATTACAAAAGATCATTGATGCTATAGAAAGAATTAGATCTCAAGATATACAAGGTATTATTTTATAAGCATTATCCTTATTTGCACCATGGAAAATAATTGCAATACTTGTTTATAATTAAAAGATAATATTATAAATTTAGGAGTTGTTTGATTGAACTTTTAGTTGTGGTTTTTTGTTGTGGTTATTGTATTTTTGTATTGAGATTTGTGTATTTTTATAGATTTTTGTGTTATCTATTTCAATTTCTATGTTGTATTAGTGTGTTTGTTTTCAATTTCTATGATGTTCTTTATCGATTTTTGTGTTTATAAAATCCAAAAACAAAATCTGAAAGCATAATCATTTTCAAACAGGCCCTTAGAAAATTTAATCTAAGAAACTCTTAGAGAAAAACAATATTATAAAGACATATTAGATTATTTCATCTTTAGTGGTGTCTATAAACAAGGAAGAGCTAATATAAAACAATGATATGAAGAAAGTCAAATTAGATATCTAAATCTTTCTTTTAAATTAAGTAATTCATATAGAATATACTCTAAACATATAAGAATTAATCATGACAGATAAAGAAAGTTATTAAAATATTAAATCTGAAGGACTTAAAATAGATAATAATTTAATTGAAATTAAAAAAAAGATAGAATAATTTAGCTCACAGATACTTGAAAAGTTAAATTTATTAGAAAAACAAATACTTGAAATTCCCAATAAATATTATATTTCCTAACAGAAAATTCCAATTGAAAAATAATAATGGAACATATTTTAAAATTAAAATTCAAGATATGGAATATTTTGAACCAACGTCAACATCAAATATTGAAGACTTAGTTGACCATTTAGATAACATGAACCTTTCTGATATAGTACAACCAAAACCAGATGTTAAACAAGAATTAGGATTAGGAAGACCTAACCAAAATATCACAGATATTACTAGTACTAGTAGAAAGCAAAAAATATCCTCAATTAGTTGCTTTTAATAAACCTATAGAAGGATATGCTGCCACTGCTACAATAAGAGACAAATATGATAAATCTCCATTAGATAAAATGAAATCTGAAGCTATTAATCCTTTTGGAATATATTTAGATATAGAGAGTATCTAAAATATTGAATAAGCTTTAGATATATGGGAAACAGTGTTAATACTAGCTATCCAAATTATTTAAATGGATTTTGAAACAACTACAGGATTTTTAGAAAAGACATTATTAAATAATGCATTAAGATTTTGGAAATAATTAGATCCAAAAACAAGAAGAATTATCTTATCCGGAGATAATATAGGACAAACGATAACATGATCTATTGAAGCTTTCATAATAGAATTCCTAAGATAAGGAAATTATCTTAAAGAACTAGATACTATAAGAAAATTTACAACGAATTTAAACAGATTACAATTATGTGATATGTGTGAAATAAATAGATATATTTCTATCTTTCAAGATTATTATTATCATATTTATAATCAAACTCTTAATAAATCAAGCTATTTACATATGTTTTATTCAAAGATAATAGACCCTTAGGGTACTAAGTTAGAAAGTTTATATACTGTGGAAGACAATGTAGATACTTTAGGAAAATGAGTGTCATTTTTAAAAGATAAACTTAGTGAATGGTGTGGAGACTCTATACTCCTTAAACAAAGTAAAAATTTAAAGAAAAGAACAATTTTATGTTGTTATGATTTAAAAATGCCCAGAATGATAGGATGTGATAGTCCCTATTATTATTCAAAGATAAAAAGAAAATATAAATGGAGGAAATATTATATGAAGAGGAAAGCTAGATATTATAAAAGAAAGATAGGTTTTAAACCTAGAAAACCTATGTATCACATAAACAAGAGAAAAGGGAGAAAGATAACTAAATGTTTGTGTTATTATTGTAAAGAAAAAGACCATTATGCTAATGAATGGCCTAAACGATTCAATAAAAAGAATATTGAAATAGATAATGATATTTAAGAAATGATAAATAATAATGAATTTATACCCATGCAAACTTTTGAAAATTGTACTTTTGATTCCATTATTTATATAATTACTGATACAGAATATGAGGAAGATGCAAGTTCTAAAAACGAGTGAAATAACATAATCCTCCCAAGGACTGCAACCTATAATAGATACCTTTGAACAGGAAGGAGAACTTAGAGGAGATATTTTAGTAGATCAAAACTTTTAAAGAAAATACAAGTTACATGATATTTTATAAAGTATTATAGTGGATTTAATACATCTTTATTTGAAAAGATTGGTATAAAACCAAGCAAACATCATATGTTTTCTGGAGTAAATTTACATGAAAAAGCATTGGATATAAATTTAACTTCAAATAGAGTAAATATACCTCTTTTGTCTAAACATGATATTAGGAAAAAATTAGATAAGATCCTTAAATATATAAGAAATGCCATTGGATGGGTACATATTGGATCAATCCAAATAATAATACAAGCCTCCTTCATTGAAGGAATTGATAGCCCAATTACTCTAGCTATTGTAGATAATAGAATAAAAAAGAGACAAGAAGCCTATTTAGATGTTCTTAGAGGAAATCTTATATTCCAAAAACTAATTTTCAGTGTTTATCCCAGATTTGGATATCACATATCAGACAAAGATTTTGATAATGTTCTAAGTTTAGTCTAAGAGTTTAAAAGAAGATATTTAATGCATGATGGTAATAGACCATATTCCATTATATATAGATTATCTTAGGCTTTGTCAAATACTCATCATATTGAGTGTTATGCTACTTCTGATATTATAGATCTTCCTAAATTGTTTGAAGAAGTAGAAAGAAGTTATCTAACTAATTTTGCTCAGATACAAGAAATATCAGATGATTTATTTTTAGATCTTAAATAGAAACCAAAGATAGGCTCACATAATAGATTAATTCCAAGATTATCTTATTCAAATACATGTGTTGGTTCTAGTCAACATATAATTGTTGCTGATAGAAATATGTCCGAAAACTATAAGATAAAAGGCAAATATTTTGATGGTATTAGATATGTCCCTTGTAATATCTTAATAGATACAAGAGCTAGTGGAAGTTATATGACTTATAGATATCTTAATTCATTGATACCCTTTTCTTTAGAAGAACCATATGAATATATTAACTTTAATGGAGAAAAACATCAGATAACTTCTGCTGTAAAAACTAAAATTAAGATAGGTGAAAATAATATTCCAGTTAGATTACTCGTTGAAAACAAAAGTCATCATATATAAATAATGTTAGGAACTAGCTTCCTAGATCACGTCCAACCTTATAAGATTACTAAACATGGGATTACGATAACTCATAATGATATAGTCATTTATATTTCAAGATAATGACACACCCAACTAGTATTCATATTCCTATAGGAATTACTTATCCAGATTATAAAGCTGAATTTTTTTGCAACCTAGATAAATAGTTGAGCAAGATCATGTCTATGTAAATCAACTTGTTTTCCTACTTAATAGCATGCTACTTTAAAACCTATATAGGTCTTGATATTTCAAATCATAAGATACATCAAGGAATTCAACAACCACAAATATTATTCAAATCATTTCTTGTCAAATTTCCTCTATTTTATTTAATTTTACTAGAAGCAAAAAGATATTTTCTAAATTTGATTGTAAAAGTGGTTTTTGTCAAATTCGTATGCATAAAGATAGCATTCCTTATACAGCCTTTTCTACTTCTCAAGGTCACTATGAATGGTTAGCAATGCTTTTTGGATTAAAAAATGCGCCTCAGATATTTCAAAGAAAAATGGATAATATTTTTAAGCAATACCATTTTATATATGTTTATAAAGATGATGTTTTAATTGCTAGTTCTTCTATACAAAAACATATAAAACATCTTAATATATTTGCATATTTATGTTATAAGCATGAATTAGTGTTGCGTTGGTTAGGTGACTTTCAAATTGATGATTATTTGAAATGATTTTTACTTTTAAAACCAACGGACTTATAAGGCAAGTGCACCTATCGCAAAAGTAATACAGTGGAGT
>JAOXYD010245186.1:0-16799 GCA_028565735.1 Pinacopodium congolense
TGATTGTCATATATTTTAATTCATTTAACTTTATATTTTTATATCCAACTTATTATATTTGACATTTTTTAATTTCATATTTCAAAATTTTAAATTTGAAAATAAATATTTAAAATTAATAAAACAATGATTATGGTTAAACCGGTAGTAAACCATCGGTTAAACCGTAACTTAAACCATACACTTGCGATTAGGTTAAGGTTTATAGATTTTCATAAACTGGAAGTGACGGTTTATTAACCGTGGTCAGGTCTATATCTTGGTATGTTTTATTAAGGGTGAGCATTTATTTAAAATATATGTTTAGAAGAGGACTAGTGTATCTTGTCTGTAGACTCCATGCTTATTGGTATTAATTCTTTATAAAAAGGGGAGAATGGTAGATGCTCTATGTATTTTTGAATACTTTTATATTTATATTCAAAATTTTCCACCTTTTTGCAATCGGTTATATACTTTTTGATGATTATAAAAATGGGGAGAATGATAAAAGTGATATTAGAATAGAGTAGAAAGGACTCGCATGTTTTTTGATGTTTGCATGTTTGAGTGGTTAGATTTATGTGTTACATGCTTCTAATATCATATGATTTTATCATCATAAAAAGGGGGAGGTTGTTGAACCAAGAGTGGGTTCCACCTTTGTTTTGATGATAACAAGGTGTTTTTACTAATATGATTATAGAATTTGTTATCTTTGTTTAGTATTTAAAGTCTATTTGATGAATAAGTAATTAAGTTGGTAATTTGGTGAAATTTGTATGACTTGTAGTCATAAAATAATATTTAATTAAAGGTTAAATAAATGAATAAATTGGTATTATTAATGATTTGATAAATTGGATGAATTGATTGTGTTAAGTTTATATAATTGTGTAAAACATGATTAAGTATTGCTTTGTTTATGTTGAATTGGTTAAGATTTGATTTGGATTGATTGGGTTGAGATTGGAGCCGAAGTTGTGCTGACCTAAAAGAGGTTGGTTGATAGAATGGTAAGGATCGGTCGACCGAATAAAGAAACAAAAAGAGGTCAGTCGACCAAATAGAAGGATCAGTCGACCGAAAGAAGAAACAAGAAGAGGTCGGTAGACTGAATAACAAGAATCAGTCGACCGAATAAAGAAACAAGGAAGGTTGGTCGACTAAATTGACACCAGTCGGTCGATGTAAACGCAAGGAGGGATCGGTTAACTGCATAGAAGAATCGGCTAACCGAATGAAGCAAAATAAAGAGGCTTCGATCGATCGATTGACCATAGGTCAACTGAATAGGTAAGATGTTGAAGGTTGGTCGACCGAATGGTGAAGGTGTCGACTGAATACTACAAGCTAGCATATAAACATTAGACAACGACTATTTTTACAACGGATATAACATCCAATAAGAAAAACGCTATGTCATGGCTAATTGATCTTGTGAAGGGTATAAATAGGTTTGTTGAGTGTTGTTTATGTATGAAAGAAGTGTAGAAAGTGTTTATACATTATTGTTGAGTGTTCTTGAGTATATATGAGCTATTAGTAAAGTTGTTGTATTTTTGTGAGGATTATTCTTAAGCTATAAAAAGAGTGTTGTGGGGTTATTCTTAAGCCTTAGAAAAGAGGAGTGATAGGTTATTCCTAAGCCTTAGAAAATGGAGAGTGAAAGGCTATTCTTGAATCTATAAAAAGGATTGTATTGTGTACTCTTGTTGATTGAAATAAGAACAAAATCTCAACAATGGTGTTGGGGACTTGATGTATTGCAAGTGAATTGCATTGAATCAGAATAAATCGGTTGTGTCTTTTCTTCCCTTTCTCTTTTATTTTTAAGCATTTAATTTAATTGTTTATTTAGCTTCCGCAAATTATTGTTAATTTTATTCTTAAGTTTTTTACTTAAAATTTTCTTAAAACTTAATTCATTCTCCTCTTAGGTGCCTTTTAAGGCCAACAAAAGGGTTAAATTATACATTATAATCATGCATGGATAAGTTAAGTCAAACCACTTTGACATTCCTAATAGTTAAGTAGTCATGATATATTACTAGATATCAATCATGATTTATGATTGTAAATTATTTAATTAGAGAAGTAATGATAAATTAAAAGGAATTTTAATTTATCTAATTCTAATTATAAATTATAATTATAATTTATAATAATTGCTATCATATTATGAACCTAACAGGTCACACATTAAAAATCTATTAAAGAAGAAAATGTTTTTAATTAAGTTGAACTTAACAGAGAAGTTTTAGAAACTTAAAAGGTCAATATGTGATATATATATATATATATATGATCGTATTAAGATGTGTTTACAATTATGATTAAAGTATGATTATAATTGTAATTTTAAGAAAGTCTAAGGATATGAAAAATAATTTTTTTCATATAAAAGGAAGAAAATAAAAGAATAAGCTAGTACTTTTCATTCTTCCTCACAAATTAGGTTTGAGTTTTCTTTGAAATAGACCTATAGATATCATTAGAGGCCAAATGACTAAAAAGCTCATGGATTGACGGATTCACAAAAAAAGAAGATTTACAAGAAAGACTAATAAAGTTAGTTTAATTCTGATAATATTTTTGTGATATATGTTTCAAATTAAATTTTATTAAATATGATCCTTGAAAATTTTTTTGATGTTATTTCGCTACGTCTTAATATGATCACAATGCAACTTTCCAACAATTAACACAAATAAATCAAAGAGGACCGATCAAAATGCTTAAGAAAGACGAAATAAATGTATGAAAGTCATCAGGAATTCCAATGTTTTCACTAAAATATAATGAGGAACAATGCAACTTCAGATTTAGGCCATTTGATGTCTTTACTCGAGGGGGTAAAAAGAAAGAAAGACAATGGGAACCCAAAAATAAAAGGAAAATTCAAAATAAAGGGCAATTCAAAACAGAAAAATCAAAAGAGATAAATCAATGAACTTAACCTGTCTTAACAGAAATAATTCTGACTTATTTTCTTGGATTTATATTAAAGTTGTGAATACACCATTGATGTTAAGATGTCTCTAAGAAATTTAGAGCACGTTTGGTATCACTTCTTGTTTTTGTTTTTGGTTTTTGGTTTTGTGTATGTGTATTGGTTTTTGTGTGTTTTTTTGTTTATGTGCTGTTTTTTTAGGTTTTTGTATTATATTAGTATGTTATCTTTTTCAGTTTTTGTGTTATTTGTATTAGTTTCTGTATTTTAAAAAATAAGAAACGAAAACAAAAAAAAAGTAATAACAAACATGGCTTTAAAGATTTACTAGTTGATATTGATGGTTAGGATTGAAGATGCTAAATAAGTATTCAAGAGGATGAAGAAAATTGCAATGTAATTCAATTTAATGATGAAGGATAAACAATGAATGGTCTAGTTGAAAATTCAAATACATTATTTGAGAAGATGCCTTATATAGATTTTAATTTTCTCCAATGTTATGGTTTCTGTGTTTCGAAGAAATGGTGAGAATGAGAAGGCTATACTCCTTTTTTAAGATATAAAATAGAAGAAAACCTCCATAACCTTAAACTTATTGATATCGGGTTATCTGCAAAATGATCAATAAGAAAAATCTTTGAAAATGTTTTAATCTATAAGAAAACATTTGTGGTTGGTAATTGGTAAATATATGTGATCACTACCTATTAAAAAAATATAAATATCCATACACACACACACATATGTATATATTGATAAATAAGTAATTAGATTAATCAAAAGAAAGGAGATATATAGACAACAAGTGACCACCCATAAGCGGTGAGTCTCATGGCAAAAGAAAAACACCATGTCTAAACAAAACAGGTAACGAAACTAAGCCAAAGAGGAGCCTCCATATCTAAAGACACCTCCCTTTACCAGCAAAAAAAACAAAAAACAAAAAACAAAAACAAAAACAAAACAAAACTTGAAACAAAACAAAACAAAACCTAAAATAAAACAGGGACCGAGAAGAAACCAAGAGACCAATCGACAGATCCCCTGAAAAAACCAAGCTACTCGACTATACCAAAACAACCTCTGAATTAAATTAAAAACTTAAGACTTCCAGACCAATCACCACAAAGAATCTGCTAATAAGAAGGCTTCTCTGTCTTGACCTTGAGTAAGTTTTCAGAGATGCTTTCCGTCAGTTCTATCTCTACAGTAGGAGCAGGTCACTAGCAACCTTCCTCGTCCTATTGAAATAATTTAGAAACTGCCCTTAAAGACTATAATGAACAGCTCCCTGAAATGGGCACAAAACTAAGCAAGCACCGCAATTTAGGGATTTGAAAAAGTTTGGAGTCTCTAGCTTTCTTTCAATCGAAGACACTTAAAGCTCCCGCTTTGTGGATAATTCCCTCTATTCTTCTATAGGAATGATGTCGATTGATCAACAAAATTATGCAATCTGCTCCCACAACTCAATAATCTAGAGCTCACACGCCAATGGATATGATCTTTTAAAACCATGTCGGTAGACATTATTTTGCTCTTGAGGCTTGACCTTAAGATGTCCCCCTTGAGTTTGTGGCCAATGATAGGCTTCTGACCTTCAAATCTCACACTTGAGAGTAAAAGTATCATCTTTTGAAAACCAGTAAGTGCTGATCTTAAGAATTTTACCCGCAACATCAACAAACATTAGTAACAAAAACCTAAATAGAATCCTATTACCTCTCATCAGTGTTTAATATGTGAACTTTCATAGTTTGCATGACTGCAATAACGAACATGCTCCTCGCATCCATGTGAATATCTTGAAAGGTTCGATAGTTCCGTTCCCTCCAAAGTAAATAAACACAAGTAAATAGATAGCAAATAAAAAGGTTCAGATCAATAGGAGGTCGAAGTTGGTAATTAGAGAACAAACATGATATGGTAAGGAGGTTAACAAGGCCAAGGAGGGGAATCTGAAAATGGTTAAGAAGCTTCAACCAAACTGCTTTTGAATATGAACATTCAAAGAACATATGGTCTATACTTTCATTATCAGATAAGCACAAGGAACAGAAATTAGGGCATTGGTTAAAAGATAGTTTATCTCAGGTTCGAAGTTTATTAAGAAAGGCTAGCCAAAGGATAAAGGAATTTGTTGTGTTATTTTTCTTATGCCAAACCATTTTATGCCAAGGAATAGACGGAAGAGGACGTCTAAGGGTCTTATAGGCTGAGGTATTTGTATAAGTTTTAGTGGGGCTAGCTAACCATTCTAGCTTGTCTTTTTAGGAACAACCAGATTGGTAGTTTAGAGGCTCTAGAGATCGAATTGTTTCATTTGAAACATCTCTGAAGATCTAGTTGTGGTCACGTATAATAGCATAAACTCTTACATTCATTAAGAGATCTGATCCATTGATGATTCGAGGAGTAGAAAGATCCATGAGGATGCCTCGTGGGTGCCAAGGATCCTACCATAAGGGAGTAGCTGCCCCATTGCCAATTTAAAATATGAATTGATTCCTAAGGAGGTCCTTAATCTTTATAATTTCTTCCAACTCCAAGAACTATCATGTTTATCTTTTACAAACCAGAAAATTTTTCCTTCTAAGGAGAATGGTATGCACCCATTTAACCCAAAGAGCTTCACTATCAGTAAATAAAACCAAAATTCTTTTCCCTAAGAGGACATTATTCTAAGTGGCTAAATGTTTAATCCCTAAACCTCCTTCCTTTTTTGGTTGACATAGGTTAGACCACTTGACTTTGGCAAGATGATTATTAGAAGTATTTCCAAACCAAAGAAAATTCCTTAATTTTATCTCAATATCTTTAAGAATGGAAGCAAGAATAAGAAAATGCATGGCCCAATAGAATTGAAATGTAGCTAGGACCGAATTTATCAATTGGATCCTACCAGCGTAAGAAAGAAATCTATTGGTTTGCCTTTTAACTCTAGCTTCTATTTTATCCAGTAAGGAAAAGTAGTCTACCTTAGACAAGCAACCTGTTATCATAGGTAAACTAAGATATTTGATAGAAAACTAACCTTTAGTTATACCAATTAATAAATTAAGATGAGTTTCAAGATTGTCCACATCCTTAGACAAAAGAAACTAGTTCTTAGCTAGTTTCATTTCCAAACCTGAAATAGTTGAAAATAAGTGGAGGCACTCAAATAAAGTATTAACAGAATCTACATCAGTATGGTAGAAAAGAAGGAGATCATCTACAAACAACAGATGTTAAATCTTAAGCTGAGAGCATCTATAATGAAATTGAAACTTATCATTTCTAGTTATAAAATAATCTAGCATCCGAGAAAGGGCTTCCATATAAATGATGAAAAGATAAGGGGAAAGAGGGTCTCCTTGTCTAAGATCAGAGTTTCATCTAAAAAACTTAAAAGGTGAACCATTGATTAAAATAGAGTAGGAATGGGTGGTAGTACACTCATTAATCCACTGAATATAAGACAAAGGAAAACCAAGAGCACGTAAGACCTCAAACAAAAATTCCAGTTGGATCGAATCATAAGCCTTTTTAAGGTCAATTTTGAAGGCACAACGCTTATGACCATTATTAATATGATAATTCTTGAAAATTTCTTGAGAAAGCAAAATATTATCCCAAATTCTCCTCCTCTTTATGAAGGTTGATTGATTAGGACTAATAATCTGAGGAAGAATATTTCTAAGCATATTAGCAATGATTTTAGATATAACTTTATAGATCATGTTGCAATAGGAAATAGGTCTATAGTCCATAATGGTAGAAGGACTATCACCTTTTAGAATCAAGGTAATAAAGGTTGAATTGAGTTCCTTGAGAAGCTGACCATGCTTGAAAAAATATTGAATCGCTAGGATAATATCTTTACCTACGATATGCTAAGTTTGTTTAAAGTAGGCATTAAAATCATCAGGACCTAGAGATTTATAAGGATTAAAAGAAAGAAAAGCATCCTGAATTTCTTAGGCAATGATCGGTAGGTTTAAGGATTCAACATCAGACTCAGAAATTTTAAAGGAAAAAATAGTTCTTAGGAGTTCCTTAAAGGGGGCAATAGGTTTCTTAGATCCTACGGTGTTGTGGAAAAACTCAAGGAACTGATTTTGGATCTCATCAAACTTAAAAGTATGATGACCATAATGATCAGTAATGGAATGAATGCTATTTCTATTTCTGTTTGAAATAATGGTCTTATGGAAGAATTTAGTGTTCCTATCACCCTCTTTCATCCATTTAATGCGAGAAGATTGTTTATAAAAATGCTCATGATCAACTAAGGCATCATATAAAGACTTAATAACCTCTCTTTCCTGAGCAATAAGGGCAGGATCATTTAGACAATTCCTTAAAAGGGTTTTAACATTATTGAGGCTATCCTTAATATTAGCAACTTTACTATCGATATCACCAATCTCATGATTATTAAGACTTTTAAGAGCTTGCTTGATCATTTTAAGTTTGGTAACCACACAAAACATAAGAGTCTCCATAACAGGGGTAGCCCACACATTTTCAATAAGATAAAGAAACTTCGAGTTAGAGGCAATAAAGTTTGAAAATCTAAAAGGAGTAGGCCTTTTAGTATTTAAACCTGAAATTTTGACCACTATAGGAGAGTGATCAGAAATATGGGGATTCTCAACCAGACAATAGGAATTTAGAAAAGTAGCAATCCAATTTAAAGAAACAAGAGTTTTATATAATTTCCTGGTTATACTAAAATCATCAGGTTGCTTATTTGACCAAGTAAAGTCCTGACCATTAGAATTTAAATAAAGTAAATTACAATCCTTAACACAATCCTAAAAGTCCTTCATACTAGTGATAGTAGAAGTACTCAAAGGAACTGCTTTATGAGGATGAAGAATAGCATTGAAATCCCCTACCAAAATCCAGGGACTATCTCCTAAACCCATACTGATATTATTTATAGAAGACTAGAGATTCTTTTGATGGTTATAATTATTGGAACCATACACACAAGTAATATAGATAGAATTAGCACAATTAAGAGAACTAACTTCAAGATAGATAAGTTGATCAGTAATCGTCATAGCAGAAGCAAGTATAGATCTTGGGATTCCAAGCTATCACGATTATAGCATTTGAACTATGGGATAAGTTATTGATGGTATCCCAATTAGGGAACATAAAGTTACAAGCTTTATTCAAAATATAAGAAGACTTGAATCTAGTCTCATTAAGACAAACAAAGGATACCGAAAGAGACTTAAGGAGATACCTAACACCTATTTGCTTCTTAGAATTATGAAGAACCCTAATATTTCAAATCACTAAAGACATAATTAAAAAAGGAAAAAAAAAACAAGGGACCTAACTAATTTTTAATCTTCCCTCTAGACTTCTTATTCTTCTTAACCAAAAATTCAGTATCCACTACCTCCTTTTGTGATAGATTAATAGGGACTTCATTAGAAAATTTTAATATTAATTCAGAATTAGGTAAAGCAAGGGGGTTACCAGACTCTACAGATGCATCGCCTTGAACACCATTTGGAACACCTGTAGGATATTTATGGCTCTTTTATATGTGTTTAGAATAATTTGACTATCCGTCTTATCCTGACCATCTTGTTTTGGTAAGGGGAATATTGGTAGGTTCTGATCTCCTTTACTGGGAGATGGGATAGTAATTATGACCATCTCCACACCTTGTTCACATTCCTTAACAGCAATAGTGTCCTGCTCTGCTATCATAAGGCTAGTAATTGGAGGTTCATGCTAAGCTAGTAGTTCCTGCTGAGATCTAGTCTGTAAAAACCCATCCAGTGGGTTTCCACCCCTTTCTCTAGGCCTGCTGATCAGGCTTCCATTCATATTCAATTTGTATCTCTTTCAAAGTATACCCCCCAACTTCATTATAAGTGGCTAAATCAAAGGATGCAGGCCAACTTTTCTGCAAATCAACCTCTACACATAGCCTTGCATAACTAAATCTAGACATGTTGGCAGTCGGTGTATCTAATAGAAGCGGTTTTCCAACTGAACTTACAATTCTACTTAGCTCCTCATTGTTCCAGTATTCGTAAGGCACATTATGAAACCTAGTCCAAACTAGCACAAATCGTATTTCTTCATGTTCCTCGGCATTAAGACTCCATCTTTTCAAAAAGAGTGGCTTGCCCTGACTATGCCAAAGGCCTTTTTCAAGGACCGCTTTCATACCATATTCAAAATCAAACTTAAAAATAAACTGATTAGAACTTGTAATCAACATCTCCATTAGACCATACAAGTGCCAAGATTTTGACAAAATACATTGAACTACAGGAAAGGCTTGTTGCTTTCCAATGAAAAAACTAATGAGAGTTATTCTGATTTTAGCAGCTCCTTTTCGAGCTAGCTCCAGGGGAGGAATCATAATAATTCTGTTGTCTTTCAACTCTGGTGGATAGTAAGTTAAGGTTTTCACCTCAATAAAGTCGGCCACCACATCTAAGACCATCGATTTCCAAGTTTTTAAAGGTAAGGATCACTTTAGGACTGCTAGATTAGATCTAGCCAATTCATTTAGGTTAACCAGCTCAACAGCAAAATTAGGGTTTGACGAGGTCAATTGGGAAAGGCTTTGATAAAGGTTGGGGTTTAGATGAATGCTTGGGTTAAGGTTAAGGTTGGAATTTGAAGACGAGGGGTTTTTGGCCTGAAGGGTTACCAAAAGTGGAATTGGAACTTTAGGGTTTAAGTTTTGGATATTACGATTAGTGGCCAGGTTTTCATGGTTAAAGGTTAGGGTTTTGGTTTGTGAGAGAGAGTTTCGAAGGAGTAAGGATTATTGAAGACTAGTTAGGGGATCAAGAGGTGGTCAGTTGTGAAGATGAAATCATCGACTGAAAATGAGTAGGCGGGTTTAGGGATTGGAATACAACAGTTGAGGTTTTCGAGGGAGAAGGCTGGGGTGAATCCGAACTCGATTGGAGGGAAGGAGAAGAAGATATCAAGAAAAGGACGAACACAGGGAGCATGCCACTGGCGGCACATAACCTAAAGAAGACACACACTCTCTCTTTGTTGTTAATTCTATTATTTCTTAGCATAGCAAAGAGCAAATTGTCATTATCCTTTCAAGTACATAATTTAAGTATCATACTCTTGCTAATCTTATATCTAAATTACTTTAGTTAGGCGATTATTAATCGATATGGGTATCACACTTTTTTTTTTCTAATTATGCTTCATTGCGATAATAGAAATGTCATTCAAACTTCTTGTAATGATATTTTTTATAAGCGTATAAAGTACATTGAACTTGGATATCACTTTCTACATGATCATGTTAATCATGGCATCATTATTTGATTCTTGTCTCCTCTACTAACTAAACAATTGACATATTCACCAAAACACATCTTTCTATACCACGTTAAGTTTATGAGGGTTGCTAACATGATTATAAGAGATTCAATTTAATTGGATTACTCAGCATAATCTTAGACGTTTTATCATGATTATAGCATATGATGTAACATGATTATTAGTTGTGATTATCAAAATATGCTTATATTTTCATGGACAAATAAATGTTGTATCTCCAAAAATACACAAAAATATAATTTTCTTTATTATTCCCAGTATTTTTCTATTAATATAAACTATAATAAGTTTGATTCAAGGAAGTAACAAGAAAGAAAGACAATAGAAACTACCAAAAAAAGGGAAACTTAAAATAAATGTCAACTCGAAATAGAAAAATCAAAAGAGATAAATCAGTGACCTACCTATTGTCAAAAAGTTGAAAGACGTTTAAGAGTGAGAGAGATGATGAAATATTAGTATCAACTCATATTAACATTAAAAAGATAATATAAATATATAGAGTATAATTACAAGAAGATGAGAAGGAAACTAATAAATAGTTATAAATTAGTAATTCTAATGTATCCTAAATTGGAAATATAATAGTACATGAGACATTTTTGAAAAAAATCGACAACCTACAACACTGAAAAATTGGTGATCTCCAATATTTTGAATATAGGAAAATAATTAAACTCCAATACATCCTCTCAAGTTAGAGCGTCATGGATATGAAGCTCCAACTTGCCAACAAGGAAGTGGAATTAAGAAGCACTGAGAGATTTGGTAAAGATGTTAGTAAGCTAAAGACTAGAAGAAACATTACGTGTGCTCATAATGGACATAAGTAGTAGCAATTTATAATGCAACGTGATTGTTATACAGAAATTATGTAAGGAAAGAGTGATCAACAGTTAAGTCCTTGAGTAAGGTGCGAAGCCAAATGATCTCGCACACAGTACACGCCATAAAGCGATATTTCAACTTTAGTAAAAGAACGAGACACCAAAGTTTGCTTTTTGGATTTCCAAGAAGAATAAAATACGTAGTCACAGAGTAACGAGTAAGAGGACAACCAACTTAATTTGAATCACAATGTGAATAAAGAGAAAGGTCACCCTTGAAGGATACGAATATGGTCCATAGAAAAGGACATAGATTTAGGATTGTGATAGATTATAGGCTTGATTTTAAAGATTACATGATTTTATTACATGATTTCAGGGATTACATGAAATCAATCCTTATGATATATAGCGTGATTATAGGGATTATATCCCTAATTAGGGTTATAACTTTTGTATATATATATATATATATATATATCCTTATTCTATACATGTTCAAAACATGAAATACAATTCCTTTCTCTTTTGATTAAGTGGCGTCAGAGCCTACTCTAACTACTTGAAACTTCTGATTACATGAGTTCTGCCTAGTGAGCAGAAAACATCCTTTTTTTTAGGTCATTGTTCTGTCCAGTTGAAGAAAGTGGAGCCCTTGTTGGATTACCTCATTCTTTTGTGTTAGTTTATTCTCACCATCAGTTCAATTGAAAGCATCTTCCTCTGACTGCGCTTCAATCTCACGTTCGACCACCAACAACATCACGTGTACCTCTTCATGCGTCACAACCTATTTTCTGGTCATTACACACGGGTTAGCTTATAGAGAGCGTGTGCTTGCACGCCGACTGCGGACCACCACCATTGGTATTGACTTGCCTTCCCAAGTCCTTGTGTGCTGTCGACGCACCAATTTGCCCTCTCTTCAGCATGCCTTTGTGTTCTCTAGTGATGCTGTCCAACGGGTTTTGTTTTTTCCATTATCCTTATTTCTTTATCCTTAGCCAGATTTGCTCTCTCAATTTGTTCACTTGGGTTTAAGGAGTCGACGGTGGCCAGTTCACTTTTTTTTCACTTTCTATTTGTTTCTCGAGAACTGAGCACTGGGTATTGTAGAACTTAGGCTAACGAAGTGGAAGAAATGCCGAGAAGAGTGCTTCAAGGTTTATAAAGTTTCCAAAAGTCTGTACCTTTATTCTGTTTACACCTGCAACTACAACACTGTCTAACAATGCAATTTTGTTTCGTTTTTTAGACCAGATCTTTTTTTGTTGGGGGATTTGTCAACAATTTTGGATCTTTCACCCTTCAATTATCAAGAGTGGGTTAACTAGCTTTTCTTGGTCAGATTTATTCTGGTTGTGTGTGCATTATTGGTCTTGTTAAACCTTATTTTTTTCAACTTATTTTTAGCTCTCGTGCCTTTTTATTATTTCTGATGCCTGACAAAAGGGGTTTGGTTGTGACAAATGTCATTTTGTGATGTATAAAATCCTAAAACATAAATTAATTGGACCAATTATTTTGATTGGTGTAAGACAGTCCAAATGTATTTTAGAAGCATCTTTAAAGATAACCATCTTACTGATGATCCCCTTTGAACCATACTCAAAAGAAGTAGCTTTAAGATAACAGTCGATTAATTTTTTGCAAATTCAAAAGTCCATTGATAACGAGATCATCAATGTAATCAACCACTATGAGTATGCCAAAGAGTTAATAGATTATTTAGAATTCTTAAAATCTAGTAAAGGAAATATTTCTCAAATTTATGACGTATGTAAGAATTTTTATTGAGTTGAATAACAAGATTAATCTCTTCAAGCATATTTTAAGAATTTTAAACATATTTATAAGGACTTAAATGTTTTGCTACCATTTATTCTTGATATGAAAGTTCAAGAAACTCAAACAGATGACTATTATGAGTTTCTTGGCTATTTTAAATTCTCAGGTTGATATTACTAAATATCAAATTTTTTAGAGCACAAAATTTTTCTCCCTGCACAAGGTATTTACCTACATATTTCACGCGGATGTTAATGCATTTGTTTCTTTCAGTACTAGAATTTAGTGCTCTTGTGAGTCGAACTTATGAATTTCATTATGAAAAGCTGTCTTAAAAAAACAACAATTGAAGTGGAGGAAATTGGAATATAAAAATCAACATGCAGGAGGAATCATCTATAGATATTGTCATGAGTTAGTACACACTAAATGCACATACTGAAAGCTATTGAATAAGTCTCAAAAAATTATATTCTACTAACACTGTAACTACTCCTGAATCTAGCTTATCTACTGAGAAGACTATTGTGTTTGTTAACAAATTTGCTAACTTCACTCAGTATTAAGAAGCATTGGAAAATTCATCTCCACCTATTGTTGCTATTGCTAACTCAAGTAACATATCTACATGTCTTCTTTCCTCTTCTACCCAATAGATTATTGATTCTGATACCTCAAATCATATGATAGGTAATTTTATTCTTTTTTCTACTCTCCATACATACTCATCTCCTACTCATGTTACATTAGTTGATGCTTCACCTTCCTTTTTTATTAGCCCTCACGCTGTGCATCTTACTTAATCTTTATCCTTGTCATCTCTCTTAAATTTACTTGGACTTTACTTTAATTTATTATCTGTTAGTAAGTTCACTTGTACCTTAAATTGTTGTATCTTACTCTTTCCTTCATGCCAGTCTCTTATAAGATATCTAAAGAATACTTGCGTTGAATAATGCCCTCAAGATAACGAGCCACTTTCAAATCAAGGAAATATTTAAGAGGACCAAGATCTTTAATGTAGAACCAAGCATTTAAATAGGATTTTAAAGTAGCAGTGTGGATGGCATTATTACTAGCTATAATAACATCATCTATATAGACAAGAAGTGTAATGAAGGTAAAAATCTTTTTGTAGAGGAAGAGGGAGTAGTTCGTCTTAGATTGAGTAAAGTAAAAATGAAGAATAGTGGTAATAAATTTTGCATACCATTGTCTAAGATGCTGGTGTTATAAAAGAAGTTGAAAGGTGATAGAATTGAAATTTATTAATTTTTCATATGCTTTTTAATGTCATTTAAATCTTATTTTATTGTTTAAATATTTAATTTGTGTTATATTTTGTTTAATGCTAGATTTATTTCTTTAACATAAATTTTAGATCAAAGATTGATGAATTTAAAGTAATTGAAGCAGAAGCCAAGATTGTTTTAATTTAAAAAAAAGAAAGAAAAGTAAAAAAAGGTTTAAACTCGTCATTTTACTTAAAGCAAAACGACGAGCTTTAAGGCTTTAGGCCGGCTTAAGAGACGAAAAATAGCAAGCAGATAGTGGGATTTAATTTCGTATTTATGCACGGGACCCTAGGCAGAGTCGGGAGGTCTTACAGCTATTGGCTTTTTTGCTACACTAGATGTGAGGACTTGAGTCTAGGCTTTGGTGGAGGCGGCTGCAGCAAAGAGAAGCGTGAGGACTAGTGGCTGGGATCTTGGCTGTGGAGTGCGGCTTCAGTCTTTAGCTTGGGGCTGTCTTGTGGTTGATGCTTGTCCGAGTGCTACTAACGCTATCCCTTTTAGAAGTGAAAAGTGTTGTGTTTTCAGTACTTGTTGATGATTCGTTGCGTCCTTTATTTATTTTTTGATGATATTAACAATTGGTATTATGGTGTTTATTTTGATGACATTGATCGTATCATTAATTGTCGTGCATTGTATTTATTATAATTGGTATCAACATGTTGTTTTTCAACAACTTATGATGTTTATAAACAAGTTGTATCCTACTTTGAAAAATTGTTTTCTGAACGAAAAGAATAATTAGTATCAAGTTTTTATTTTCCAACAATTGACATCAAGTTTTTGTCCTCTAGCATTTTGTATCATGTTTTTCAACAATTGGTATAGACAAGTTTCCTTTCGGTATATTTGGTTTCAAGTGTGTGATTTTTCAGTTTAATCATTTTTCAACAACAATTAGTATCACCTTTTAACAACATTTGGTATCTATGTTAATGATTATTTGATTGTGGAACTTTTAAATGAGATTTAATTGTCTTTGTCCCTCTTTTGAATATGTATGTTATGGTATTTTGAAGGATATCTTGGTATGTTTGATTAAGGAGGAGCATTAATTTGAAATACATGTTTAGAAGAGGATTAATATATCATGTTTGTCTGCTCTGTGATTGGTATCAAATCTTTATAAAAAGGGAAGAATGGTAGATGTTATATGTATTGGTTATATTATGCCTTTTTATAATTGGTTTTATACTTTTAATGATTACAAAAAGGGGGAGAATGATAGAAGTGATATTAGAATAAAGTAGAAAGGACTCGCAAGTTTTATGATGTTTGCATGTTTGAGTGGTTTGATTTGTGTGTTACATACTTTTAATATCACATGGTTTTGTCATCATAAAAAAAGGGTAGATTGTTGAATCAATGGTTGGTTCTACTTTTTTTTAATGATAACAAAGTGTTTCTACTAATATATTTGTAAAGTTTGCTGTTTAGTATTTGGAGTGTATGTGATGAATAATTAATTAAGCTTATGTAAGTCATGAAATAATGTTTTAAATAAAGGTTATGAAAATTGAAGTTGTATGAATTGATTAAGTACGTAGATAAAGTGAATGAAATTGTTTATATTATTGTGTTAAAGAAATTTGGTAAACTAGATAAATTGATTGTGTTAAGTTTGTATAATTGTGTAAAATATGTTAAGATTTGATTAGTATTGTTTTGTTTATGTTATAATATGTTGAATTGGGTTAAGAACGGAATAGAATTAGTTTTTCATAGATTGATTAAGGTTTATATAAATTTTGGAAGCTAGATTGTTGAACAAGCTTAGTTGATTTCTAAAATCTGTATAGCTGATTTATTAAAGGAAGTAAGTATACTTCTAGAGATCCAAATGCTATGTAATTTTACAGGCTGTTAGAACAATGTGTTAAGGAGTTACCCTCCAAATTTCACAGCAATTGAATAAAGAAAGAAGAAGATATTATGAAAATATCGAGTAGTGCTATAAGCTGTCAGCATAGGCATCGGTCGACCGAATGAAGTGTACAAGGACATCGGTCGACTGAATGTGGACATCAATCGACCGAATGAAGCGAAGGTCAACTGAATCAAGTCATAGGTTGACCGAATGAAACCATCAAGAATACGCAACGGTAAGTTGGCAACGGTTAAGCCATAAAAAGAGAGTTATAGGTTATTCTTGAACCTTAAAAAAAGAAGAGTGATAGGTTATTCTTAAGCCTTAGAAAAGGGCGAGTAAAAGGTTATTCTTGAGCCTATAAAAAGGATTATATTGTGTACTCTTGTTGATTGCAATAAGAACGAATTCTCAATAGTGGTGTTGGGGACTGAATGTATGGCAAGAGGATTGCGTTGAACCAAAATAAATCGTTTATGTCTCTTCATCCCTTTCTCTTTTATTTTTATGCATTTAATTAAATTGTTTAAGTTATTTTTGTTATTTAATTTGGAAAATTAAATTATTGTTTAACTTCCATAAATTTACTATTATTTTTTATTTTTGTGTGTTTGCTTAAATTTTTAATAGAACCTAATTCACCCCTTCCTCTTAAGTGCTATATAGGGCCAACAAATCATAAGAAAACCAGAGATTTATTAAACCAAAGATCAATTGAAGTGCATTGCATCTTACGTTCTTCCTACCTAATCGAT
>JAOXYD010245196.1:0-30410 GCA_028565735.1 Pinacopodium congolense
GTTTTTATTGTTTAATTTTTTTTGTTCACTGATAGATTAAGTGTTCATGGGTATTTTACATTAGTTTTCAATGCATATTTTATTATGTTTTGTTTATTTAATATTTAAATTATACAAATTAAGAGTTATTTGTGTTGATTTTAGGTACAAAATGAATTGAAAGAAAGTTAAAAAAACTTAGAAACAAATTGAAGTAAAAGTTTTTAAGTGATGAGCGTAGAAATACAAGGGACAAAGGCTTGCCAAAAATGAGCTCATAAAGGATGGAAACACATGCATTCCAGGGCATCTAAAATACAAAGGCTAAGGGGAAAAAGTCACTACATCCCAGGCATTTAACCTAACCAAGAGCAATTTTGGCATGAGAACGCGTGCTGGAGAGAACTCACTGCAGGAGAACACTCGGTCAACAATTGTGGCTAGAGAATGAAATAAAAGCTGTAAAGCTGGGACAGGTGGCGGGCTCATCACTCCAAACTTTGCAGGATTCGGTTGTCTCATGCTAATATACGGTGGTCTCCAAATGAACTCACACACGCGGCTTCCAAGGCACGTGTCTCTAGCGTTTTAAAACTTGAAGTACAACATTTTATTAAAATTTGTTTGGTATTATTATGGATTGTAATTTTTAATTGTAATTTTAATATAATTGTATTGATTTTTGTGTTTTATTTTTGATTTTTGTATTATATTAGTATTTTTCTTTATCAATTTTTGTATTAAAAATTAAAACAAAAAATCATAACCATACTTGGCATAGGGTGTAAAAGAAAAGATTGAAAAGCCATTCGGGGGACAGCTTAGACAAAAAAAAAAAAAAAAAAAAAAGAAAGAGCCACCAACACTTTACACAAAGAGCGCCGTTGCTTGACCACGTAGGAGAGCAACTGGAGGAGCAACACATGTGAGCTCCTTGTGCAAGTGTCAGCTTCTCTTCTTGATAGACGCTAGACCACAAAGACCTTGGGAGTGAATTGCAGGAGGTCTTAAACTCCATATTCTTGGTGTTTTGGTTTTCTTTATGTTTTCTTTATGTTTTGGACAGCTCTCAGCCTTGATTGGTTTTATTTTATTTTCATACTTTAGTTTTGTCTATTAACCGAATTTTGTCCAAACTTTAATTTCTTGGCATAAATGTTTGTTTAATATTTTATTTTGTGATTTAATCAACTTGTTATAACCATAAATTGTATTAAATTGATGAATATGTGTGAGTAAGTGTTGTTGATTGAGGTTAAGATTAATATTATCTTAGGACATTTTTTGTGGTGATGGTTTTTGATTGATTGAATGGATATTTAGCCTAATTTAACTTAATTACCTAGATTAAGGCCTTAGATGATTGAATGCCATAACCATTGAAATTTAATTTGTCGGAAAATTAATTAAGCGACATATTTAAACTTAAGTGTAGACCAACTTTACAAACTTGTATGAGGATACCTAAGATTAAAGAACTTAATTTTAGGCATCTTGAATTTAATGCTTTTATTCCAATTTATCTATGGACCAATTAGGTAAATTGAGAGTAAAAGAGAATAGGAATACTTATGAACATTAGGTATGACTTATTTAAGCGAGATCAATCATAAAATAATCTATTTTTATCAATTTTAAGTGCCTAATCCAATTGAAATCCAACACGTCAGCCATTTTTCTATCATTTGATTAAGTCTAGTCGCATTTAGTTCATAATTTGTATCGTACATTTTTTTTTCTTGTTTCGCTTTCTTTATTTCATTTTCAAATCAATCCCTTAGGTACGATACTCAGTTCTTGTCGTTTTATATTACTTATCGATAAGGTACGCTTGCCTTCGATTTGATCTAGGATATAATTAGATTTATACTACTTTATTTAGACCACAACATTAAGACTCCATTAGGTTTGTTATATTGATTGTGAGCCTTTTGCGAGATTAAAATCGTTTGTCTTTAGGTTGAAATTGAAATATTACTATATTGACAATTTTTGTTGTTGTTCTTCATTCACCTTCAATTTCCTTAATCTAAATCTGTTTCTAGTGCCGCAAAATTGTTGCTCTCAATTTGTTTATATATAGACGAGTTTCATTGAGCTTGCATTTTAATTTTTAAGTGAGTATTTCATTAGTTTCAAGCTCACAAAGGCACACATATTAAAGTTGTCATGTTTTGACTATTCTTGGATTATTCTTGATTTATTTCATCCGTTTCATGCCCTAAATTCATTTTTATTGTTAGAATATATTGTTAATAGATTGAGTAAGGTTCTAGTTGCCTTTTTGCGTTTATTTTACATCATTTGATTAGTTAAAATTATTTGTTTGTAGGTTGGAACATAAATACTGTATAATTTGACAGCTTATATTCATATTTTTTAAATTTGATTATTTATTGTTATAATCATATATTTTTTGCCTTAATGTGATTTTTTATAATCAATTGAGAAGTTAAGAGACTAGTTATATTAAAATATTTTTCTTTAGAAGTTGTAGAAACGTTTTTATTGTATGAACTTCATTGAAACACTATTAAAGATGTGTTTTGGTTATATAATTAGGGAATTTTCTTTGTGTTAATTGTTGTTGTGATATAGGTTGCCCTTTGCTATTTAAAATGTAGTTAAGAGATTATTCTTTACATGTTAAGAATAATTCAAAATTGATATTATCTTTGATTAAATAATTAGTTAGTTATTTTTTAGTTGTTAGATTATATAGATATTTTGTTCTTATTTAATTTAATTAGTATTGTATATTTTAAATTTATTTTTTAGATTTATCAGGATTTTAAAGCCTATTTAAAGGAATTTTAATTCAATATATCAATGGAAAAAATTTACATTCTCCCATAGTATCCAAGTCTTTTCTTTCATTATCTTATTAAATACATAAGTCATATTCTACCACAAATTCAACGAGTTTTAAATCACCTTACATTTCCAACATGGTATTAGAGCCCTCATGGATATTAAAGGACATAAGAGTGACTTTAAGCTGTCACAATGGAAGATCATGAGAAAAGAACCATAAGAAAGAATGAGTACAACAGGCAGTTGAAGGAGGTCATTACAAGAAAATTGGATACGAAGATAAAGATTATATCAAGCAAATATGATAGAAATGATTAAAGAAGAAATTTATTATTTAGTGAGAAATGCTCCAAGAAGATTTTTTTTAAAGAGAAATGCTCAAAAAATTAAAGGTTGGTGAGAAAGTGCATCAACAAGATGACGAGAAGTGCATCATACAATGTAGAAAAAGAGCTTCACAAATATAAAGATATGAAGAGAAGTGCTTTATAAAATTTAATCTTTTTTGCAATTTTAAATTAAGAAAGTGTGTTAAAGAATAATTCAAAATTGATATTGGCTTTTATTAAATCTTTAGTTAGATATTTGTTAGTCCCTAGATTATCTAGATTTTTTGTTTTGATTTAGTTTAATTAGTATCAAATAATTTTAATTTAATTTTTTTATATTTATCAATATTTTAAATCCTATTAAAAGCATGTTGATTCATTTTATCAATGGAAAAAATTTATATTCTCCAAATAGTCTCCAAGTCTTTTCTTTCATTATCTTATTAAATACACGAGTCTTATTCTACCACAAATTCAATGAGTTTTAAACCACTTCAAATTCCTAACACGACCTGTGTTAAACAACATTTGAATTGGTTTGATTATTAAATGTGAATTGAATTGTTTTATGATATTGTATGAGTATTAAAGAATGCATAAGGCATAACTATTGCATTGACTAAATTTGAGCCATCATCTTGCATTGTTTTTTTATCAATGTTTTATTAAACTATATAAGTTTGTGATCAAGCTCAAGGAAGCTTGATTTAGGAGTGTTTTTGTGAGCTAATATTTAAGAATTTCAGTTTTATGTAAAGGATTATTATTCATCCATTTAAAGGAAGATTATAAGGGTTACTCTTTATCATTAGAAAGTAAAATTGTTAGGTTCCTCTTGACCCATATAAATTAAGATTGTATTAGGTTTTTTTTGACCCTTGTTAAATAAGATTGTATTGGGTTCCTCTTGACTCATGATAAATAAGATTTTGTGAATTCTTCTTGACTCTTGTAAATAAGATTGTTGTAAGGGTTACCCTTCATATTAAATAAGATTGTTTTTAATTAAAATTTTAATAAGTAGTTAGATAGATGATATAGTCTATTTTTAGGGTTGACGAACCTCTATAAATCTTAGCGTTCCTCTCTTTTCTTATCCTCTTTAAATTTATGCAATTGTGTTTGTTTATTATTCATTAAATTTGCATAACATATCATTAAAGGTTGAATTTTAGTTTAGGGATTACATATAGTTTGAATTTTATTAGGTGGTTTAGATTGTATATTTTACTTAAGAAATTTTTGAATACTCAATTCACCCCCTCCTTCTCTTGGGTGCCATAGAGCTTAAAACATTGAAGGAGAATATTAGATTCAAACATCAAGGAATTAAAGATCAAGATTGTTTTTCTGTCGAAAAGGATTAATTATCAATGTTGTAATTGATTCTAATCATGATTCCAATAATTGTAACTTATTCTAATCATGATTCCAATCACAAGCATTCTAAATTTCCATAAGATTTTCTATTATACAAAACAAGTTGTCATCTTACCCTTATTGCTTTTGAATTAAATTCTCTCTGTCAAAAGGGGTTGACTATTAATGTTATAAATGATTCCAATCATGATTTCTCATAAAACTCATCTTTAAAATGTACATAAAATCCTATAATCTAATCTCCTTTTCACTCTTTAAGGCATTATGTGCTGGAGTCAAATATTTAACCAAATGCATCTCACTTTATTTATAATCATTGAAAGCCTTACATAAAGGCTAGTATATAACAACCACTAATCTACTAAAACTCTAATTTCTCATTTGATTCGAACTCCAATAAAAACACAAATAGTACTACTATTTTGCTACTACTAATTTGTATTCAATATAAATACTAAACCAATTACAATATCTTAATTATTATTTCAATGCCTTACCTTAAATTGAAACTTTTGTTTTCAACTTACCAATGTACTTTTGAAATAAATATCCCAAATATTCAATTCTTCCAAATTATTAAGCAAATTTTCTATTTCTTAACAAGTGATTGCTTTTCTTTTAATAAGATATTAGTTCACCGCTTTTGAGTAAACTTAACTCTAATTTCTAATCATAGGTCCAAAGCTATTTTTAGATCATCAACAACCTTGGTGGAATCCTCTAAGTCCTTCACTTTAGACTTGACAACTTTAACTCACTTCTTCTTCAACTTATTAGTAAATACAACCAAAATAATGTTTTTTGATAAAGAAGTTTGATCTCTTATAATCTCTTGCTAAAGAAAATCCTTATTCATTACTAACTCTTGTAAATATTAGATGTGCTTTCTCTTAAGAGTTCAACAATCTCTTTTTGGAGTTGATTTGCATGATTGCTTTGAATAGTAGCCTCCTTCTTAATTGCAAAATACTGATCTTTATATTCAACTACTTGTTGTCTTTTCTTTTCAAGAGATAACTGAGTGTACTCATCTCCAAGGCATGCAATCTTAGCAAACTACTGCAGGAGTAACATATATAACTCAATTTCAACTCACTTTATTCATAATCTTTAAAAGTATTATATAAAGGCTGGTGTATAGTAAATATTTGGGATAGTGAAAGATTCAAAATTAGAGAACCTACTACATGATTTTCTTTACCATGCCTCTCTCTTCCCAATCCATTAATTATGAGAATTATTGACCTTGAATCTCTTGACAATATGGGAGTTCACACAAACCTCTACACTAGACAATATATTGACAAAACTTGACAAAAAATTGAAATTCTATCAATTTAAAGTTAAATATTATAATATAATAAATTTTAAAATCATTTAAAACCCTAATAGAAGTTAAAATCGAGCTAAAATTTTACAAGAAAAAATGTGTTTGTACGTGCACGGTTATCATAAGAGAATTACACAGTAAAATTTCTTTCAACCGGTCTTAAATATAAGTTGAAGTCTCTTTTCTTTGAATGACATATGTTCTCCCCCCAGTTTATCATAAGACTTGTAAATATGAAATTTTCACTAAATTTGCATTGATTTTTTGAAATATAATTTATTCATCGAAAGATTCACTTTTAATCATCTACCTTAACTTTTGAGACGTTTATTACAGACTTTTTTCTTTCAATTAGAGAAGATATAACAATATAAAAAATGTATTAAACTTAATTCTAAAGTAATTACGAGAACTCCAAATATCTGGACCACACTCTTGTCATTCTTAAATTATAAGCAACATATTTAATATTTCATGAAAAACTCTATTATTTTCATTATAGTTTTATATCAACTCTTTTTAATTTTTAATAATTTAAGAGAATTATATAAGAATGATAATAAAATGTAACTATAACAGATAATCTTCTGTTCCTAGAGGGTATCTAAGCACGAGCACACTCTTTTATGAATTGAATATGTACTCAAATGACAAACAAATAGGAAGAAATTTATGTGCAAGTTTCATAACTTGTCCAGGAATGTTAATGACAAAGAAGAGAAGTCAATATCAATTGTGTAATGGAAATATTAAGTATTGGAACTGCAAAGATGTAGATAAAGTAAATCCAAGAAGCCCGAACGCACAATTGCTGCAAGTATTCAACAATTAATAAAAAAAACACCCTGTGAAGAAAAAAATGATTAGTAATGATTTTCTGTGCAAGTGTCACACCCAAAGAAATCGCCAATCCCTTTGGTCTCTTATTTTTGTCGAGTATATACAAAATCTGAACTAAACCATCATATAAAATGTATTGGTCAGGAATTTAGATATGGGGATAAATTAAAGATGCAAGATGAAATCAGAAAATGGTCAACATTAGAAGAGCATACAAATCTGATCTTTCTTGAAAAACCAGATCCTGAGCTTTGTGAGCAATTGGATCATTATTTTGATGAATTGAATCCTCTTATGAATGACTTCAAGACTTGTAAATCTAAACTTTATTCAACTTAGAATTATGTTAGAATTATATTAAGTTTATGAAAAATAATTTATTTATTTTAGGATTCACATTTAATTTTCAATCTTATATTTTGAAATATTTATTAAATACCTTTTTATGAATTAGAGAGGATACAATAATATCAATAAAAATATTAAAATTAATTTTAAGATAATTTTGAAAACTCCAAAAAAATTGAATCATGCCCCTCTCATTCTTAAATTATAGGTTAAATATTTAATATTTCACTATAAATTATAGTGTTGTCATAATAATATTTATTATCTTTTTAAAAATTTTATCTCATTTACATAATTTCACCGAGAAAACATATGAGGCAAAGGAAGTTGCTCCAAAAATCTATTTATTATTTCAGCAATTAAATTTGTGTATTAATAACGTCTCATTAGGGTAAAATTAATACAAGAAAACCGTCTAAGTTTGATATTAAAAGTGATGCAAGTATAATTATGCCTTCAAAGTTGGAACTGCTAAAGACCATGGACAGTATTCGTAACTATATTATGTTTTCTTAACTTTCCAAATATGGTTAGATTAGTGAGTAAAACAAAAAAACAAAAAAAGAGCGTAGAGCATACATCTCAATAATTCTATTGAATATATATACAGAGAGAGATTTATGCTAAGGAATCATTATAGATAAGGGTTGAATCGTTGTAATCTTCTAATTATAGAGATGTATCTTTCAATTATCTAAGTGTATCATGATTATAATTGTCATTAAAAAATTGACCTATTTGGTTATTATACCTGAAGGAGAGGATTGATGCTCCCAACAGTTTGGAGAGCCATGAGAATGATGATCATTATACATTTCTATAATTAGAAGATACATCTATGTAATAAGAAGATTAGAACAACACAGCCTTTATCTATGATAATTTCCTTATCAATTTACCAGGGTTCTTTCTATAAGAGTCTTTTCCAAATCTTTTGATCAAATTTTTATGACCTATATTCCTTTTTATTTTTCCAACGTATATATGCAGCGTACAAGTAACCTTTATTGTTGCTCCATGTGCATCCAGCAACGTCATTGCTGGCATTAGTTTCAATTGAATCAAATTTATGGTTGAGAATGAAAATGAGTTTAAAACATGCTATATTTACTATAATTAATGTTTATTATAATTTATGCACTCCATCAACATTTAAAAAGATTCGTTTCACTTTGGTAGAGAAATCAAATCCATAAGAATTGAAGTTATGAGTCCATTATGCAAACTTATAGTACTTGTTCTTTACACTGCGGCGATACATCATATTTTTGCATAAGAGGAACCAAATATAAACATCCAGCGGTTCGAATTTTTAATGACTTGGAGGGCAAAGCAGACACTGTTCTTTTGTGGTTTCATTCAAATGGAAGAGCCGTAGTTTTTGATTTGTTTAGTGCCAAAGAGATCGCGAAAGGATCTATAAAACCAACGTTTGGACAGTTCATGTGGATGGTATGCATGGAATTGGAGGCTTGCTCCAAGTTGAAGAAGATCTTTTCTTTAAGTGGAATGAAATATATAAATAAACAAATAATCTTCTTTAGGTGGAACTAATGATAAATAAATTATTTTTCAAATAAAAAATATATGTGATTATGCTTATCCCTTGTTTTTTAATATATTTAATCTTATAGCACCTAAGAATTCTTTGCCAACTTGTGCTTGCCGTTTCTTATCATTTAGGTCTTCTAGATCTAACAATTCCCAATAGTCTCCCCTGACAAATCTCTTCCAATTTGCTCTTCATTCTTTGTTAAATTTTCACCCTCATCTAGCCTTATTATGGGGATTAAGTTAGGAAGTTCCAGGTTCATTTTAGTTTCAATACATATTCTTGCATAGCTTATCATGCTCATAGACGCGGTAATTTTATCCATACATATAGGCCTTCCAATGTAACTACGCTTTCTATGTAACTTGTTAGATAGCTAAGTCGACTAATATTTAAGAGGCACGCTATGGAAATTAATACAAATAGGGATATGATGAGGTTTCGTGGACTCTAAGTCCATACCTGGCCTCCACTTATACACAAATATAGTTATGTCCATGACATGTTATGGACAATCATCAAGCATTCTTTTCCTACCTTCTTCAGAAGAGAATTTGAAAATTAATATGTCCTAAGCATTTAACATAACTTTCTATAAACGATACCTAGTCTAATGTTTAACTACCCTTGTCTTCATGATTTGATATGCAGGTCTCCTGTCAAGGAAGAAGCCCATAACACAGGAGTTCTATTCTGGTGCACCTTGTTTCAACACCTCTACAAGTGGGGTGACCCTACTTCCATCACCAGCAAGAGGGACAAACCTGAAGTTGTCCACAGGAAGAAGATATCCGACCTCCTGGTAGTATGAAGGCCTCCATAGGGGAGGTTGAACTTCAACCTTCTTTGGTAAAGACACATCCTAGGACTTAACAGGCGATTAAGTAGTGATCATTGGGGTAGCAATAAAGGAGCTCGGCATTAGTTTACCGCTTAGTAAGTTAGGTCTAGATTGGGCAGTCAGGAGGGGAGGAAAGGAGTCTAAGCTAACAAGGGTAGAGCCATTAGAGACACTCACCCGAAAGATGACAAGCAGGGGGTAAAGGCTAACAAAATGAAATATTTTGTTAAATGAGATTGAAATAGATGAAGAAGAGTTAGCAGATGTACTTGAACTGAATTTGAGACTGGCTACTGATAGACATTTCTAAGTTTGCCTAAAGATCATCCATCCTTTGGCGCAAAAGGAGTCTTGGCTAGATTATTACTGGATTTGTCTAGGGTACAGGTGGAGATAACTCTGCTTCTTCGGAGTGTGTAGATTGATTCCTCTTTAAAACAGTTGAATCTTAGGAGGGAATGATCTTACTGCTATATTTCTCCATCTTTGCCAATATGTTATATATCTATGCTTGATGGGGCATCTTGATCCAATTGCAAGATTCCAATCACAATCATCCTAAAATTTCACAAAAACTTTTGTCAAAAATCATAATTACAAAGCAAGTTGTCATCTTTGAGACACTATGGGATAGTGAAAGATTAAACCTTGGAGAATCTATTGCCTAAATTTTTTTTTCTCCACCTCTTGCTTCCTAATTCCATTAATTATGAAAATTATTGGCCTTGAGTCTCTTAACAATATGGGAGTTCTCCCCAACTGCTAAACCTCTACGATCGACAATATGTTGACAAACTTGATAGAAATTTGAATTTGTATCAATTTAAAGTTAAATAGTATAATTTCATAATTATTATATCTTTTTTGGCACTAATAAAGGTTTGAGTCTAACTAAAATTTAATAGACAAAATGTGTTTGAAGGGTTTATGAAGATGGCATGCATTATCATAAGAGAATTGCACGGTCAACTATTATTAACTAGTTTTAATTATACTGGAAATGTCTTTTCTCGGAAATAAATAAGTTATCCCCCTTATGTATCAAGACTTGTAATTACAATTTTTCAAATAAAATTACATTAATTAAATGAAATAGAATTATTGGTCTAAAGATTCACTTTTAATCATTTACCTTAACATTTTGAAAATTTTATTAAATACTTTTTTCTTTGAGTTAAAAAGGATGTAATAATATTGAAAATATATTAAATTAATTTAAAATAATTACGAGAACTCTAAAAATTTAGATCACACTCAATGTTTTGAAAATCGGTATCGGTTTAAGTTTCAGAATGGTATTGTATTGATATCAACCAATATCGGTACAGGCACCAACTAATTTTTTAAAATTATAAAATAGTCCTTAGATTTTATAAAATTTGTAAAATGATCCATGTATATATTATGTATATCTTATAAACATAATTTCAATATGTTTCAAACTTTTAATTAATACAATAAATATAAGGATAGTTATAGAGTTTGGCTGAGAGAGAACAAGGAAAGAAAAAGAAAAAAATGAGAAAATTGACTATCGGGTTTAATATATACAAGACATCAGTCGACCGATTCATCACCATCGATCGACCGACGCCTGACCATCGGTCGACCAATGTATGATTATCGGTCGACCAATGATAAACTTTTCAAAATTACAATACTACTCCATATCGTCTAGTATTTCGGAACCGGTCTAAAACTGACCAGTACGGGCCAATTTCACTGGCATGATCCTGAATAATGACCTGACACGGTTTTTAACCGGTCCGTACCAGTGACGGACAGGTCCAATATGTACTGGTGGTAAATTATAAGTAAAATATTTAATAAATGATCAATTCTACTTTTTTCATCATAATTTTTTGTCATCTATTTTTAATATTTTAATAGTTCAATATAATTATATAAGAGTGATCATCAAAATGTAGCTATAACGGATAATGATCTGTTACTAAAAGGTAGCTATATGCAATCAAATTACAAACAAATAGGAAGAAATTTCTGTTCAAGTTTCATAACTTATGTAGGAAGGTTAATGACATATAAAAGAATCAAATATCAATTGTGAAATGGAAATGTCACGTACTGAGACTGCAAAGAGGCAGATAAAGTAAATACAGGAAGCCCGCATGCACTAGAACTGCAGGAATTCGACAATTTCTCATCAAAAATACCCTATCAATCCAAAATAATCAGTTATGACTTTTTGTGAAAGTTTCATAGCCAAGGAAGCCCCCATCCCATTGGCTTGTTTTTTTCTTTTTCTCCCTCTTCTCTATCGAGTATATACAAAATTGTCACTGAACCAGCACAAAAAAGTATTAATCAGGAATTTCAGATATGGGATATATTGATAATGCAAGACGGAATCAGAAAAGGGTGAGGATGATACATTAAGACATTCAAGAAGAGCACACAAGTCAGATCCTCCAATGATGACTTCAAGACTTGCAAATCTAAATTTTCAATTCAAATTAGAATTATATTATAATTACATTAAATTTATAAAAAATAATTTATTTATTTAAGGATTCATGTTTAACCGTCAACCTTATATTTATTTGACATATTTATTAACTTTTTTGAATTAGAGAGGATATAATAATATAAACACAAATATTAAATTAAATTTGAGATAATTTTGAAAACTCAAAAAAAATTGGATTACGCTCCTCTCATTCTTAAATTATAGATCAAATATTTAATATTTCACTACAAATTATAGTATTTTCATTATAATTTGTATCATCTTTTTTCCTTTAGAACGAAAATGAGTTAAAAACTTCATTGCATTTAGTATAATTTACGTTTATTATAATTTAAGTGCTCCATCAATATTTAAAAGATCCGTTTCACATTTCATCCTATAAAAACACCTTATAAGCCTGGTATAGAAATCAAATCGATAGGAATTGAAATTATGAGTCCAGTATGCAAACTTTTGGTACTTGTCCTTTATATTGCTAGAATACAGCATATTTTTGCAGAAGAGGAACCAAAAACAAAGATCCATGTTGGGCCACGTATAACCGTTCAAATTTTTAATCACATGGAGGACAAAGCAGATGTCACTCTTCACTGCAAATCCAAAGATGACGATCTAGGAGTTCATGTCCTTCGTGTTGGAGAATCATATGATTTTAGTTTTTACAACAACATCTGGGGCACAACATCGTTCTTTTGTTGGTTTAATTCAAAGGCCAGAACTCAAGCTTTTGATGTGTATGATGCGGACAGGGATGAGTTCAGGATCACGAGGACCAGCATTTGGAGAGCTCGGGTGGACGGTGTGCATGGAGTTAAAGACACGCCCGCACGCCAAGAAGATTTTTTCTTTAAGTGGAGATAAATAAATAATCTTCTTTAAGTAGAACAAGTAAATCAATAAATAAATAAAAGATCTTCTTTCATGAGACGTAAATGGTTTTTTAAAAGAAAGATGGGGTCATGCAGAAGTGGCAGGCATCAATCGTAAAAACTAGACGATTAATTCTTTTATGAATTGTTTCTTTTACATAACTAAATGTTATATTCTAATGCCACAAAAGGATTCGAATCGGTCATGTAATCCCTTCTTATAATAAAATTCTACTTAACGTGGAGAACTAAAATGATACAGGTGATTATGGAAAAAAAAAAAAAGAAAATGATACACAAAGGGATATAACAAAAATTTATATGTTTTTTTAATATTAAAGAAACGTAAATAAAAAATAGATCATGTACAATTAGAATGCCAAGGTTTTGGGCGTTAGACACCCTGTCCAAAGTTAACCCAATTGAGTATAGAGGGAAAAAAATTTGAATAGATCTACCAGACATTTAGCAACTCTCTCTTTTTCCCTCTTCTCCAATTCTTTTTCTATTTTTCTAAATTTGTGAAGATACTATAAAACGTATTCCACTCCAATACTTAACCGCTGATGGAATTTTGTTTGTGTTATTATCTTTGGGTTTTGAGTTACTTTTGATTTTCAATTTCGAGCGGTCTCTTAGTTGAGATATTTCCCTTCAATCTTATAAGCATCCCGTACAATTTGGTTTTATCCATTACTATCCCTAATTGTCCAAATTCAATTAAAAAACCAATTAAAACAGGTATTCAGACAAAATTCAGTAATTAGTGTACAAATTTAAAATTGAGCTTATATGACAATGAAAATTTGAATTACGCTCATCCATTCTTAAATTGTAGGTTAAACAATTGGACAAACACTAAAGCTTCGAAGATAGTAACAATAGAGAGAAAAGGGAAAACTACTTTATTCACTGAACTCTATTAATCTTCTTTCTGAAGTCCTTAATACATACATAATAAACACACATCAATAGATGTATAATAATTTGTTAAAATAAATGGCATCGTATAACAATAAAACAAAACACTTAACACTCACAGCTATATATTCTACATCCTCCCTCAAGGTGGAGTTTGGTGCCAATCATACAAGATCAACTTGGACAACAAAGAAGAAAAACTTGGTGCAGAAAGAGCCTTTGTAAAAAGATCAATTGGTTGTTATGAAGAAAGAATAAATTGCAGAAGAATGAAACCTTACTTGAACTGGTTTCGAACCAAATGGCAGTCATTCTCAAGATGCGTGATCCGTTTATGAAAAACAAGATTGGTAGAAATATAAAGTGCTGCCTGATTATCACACCATAAAGGAATATTAAAGAGGAATATGTAAATCTTGTAAGAGATAAGTAATCAATTGCAACTCTCAAACAGTTGTGGAAAGGCTCATATATTCAACCTTAGTAGAGGACTTAGAAATAGTATATTGTTTCTTAGTCTTCCATGAAATCAAAGCATCATATAAAAAGATGCAAAAACTTGACAAAGACCTCCTAGTAGCAACACAAATAGCCCAGTCTGCATCATAAAAAGCCTTAATGTGAAAATCATTAGAAACAAGATAAAACAATCCTTTAGAAGGAGATTTTTTAAAAGTATTTCACCACATGAACAACAACATCCCAACGCAATTAAGTAAGAATACTCACAAACCGACTCAATTATTGAGTAGCATAAGTCAAATCTGGTATAGTAAACCCCAAATAAAGCAATCGACCAACCAGCCTCTTATATCTTTTTAAATCAGCAAATAAAGGAGAATAATTATCATAAAACTTACAATTTCTAGGTAAGGGTGTTGAAATAACTTTAAAACCTACTAAACCTGCATATTGAATGATATCAAGGGCATATTTTCGTTGATTCACATATAAACCAGTAGAAGAATGAGCAAGTTCCAAACCCTAGAAATATTTAGTAGTACCCAACTCCTTAATAGTAAAATTATCATGCAAAAATTGTTTAACTTGTTAAATGTTAGATTCAGATGAGCCAGTGATAGGTACATCATCCACACATACTATTAACACTAGATAAGCATCATCCATAGATTTGATAAATAAGTAATGATCATGAACATATTGACTGAAACCATAACTAAGAAGGTGTGTAGTAAATTCAACATTCCACTGTCTAGAAGCTTGTTTCAAACCATAAAGAGATTTTTTCAATTTATAAACTTGATAAGTTGTTGTCTTGGTATAACCAGCATAAGGTAACATATAAAGCTCTTTAGTTATATAACCATGCAGAAATGCATTATTAATGTTCAATTGATGTAAGGGTTAAGCCTTAGCAGCTGGTAGACATAAAATAAGTCTAACAAATACCATTTTGGCAGCAGGAGAAAAACTTTTTGTATAATCAATCCCTTCAATTTGATTATACCTTTTGGCCACTAACCTAGCCTTATACCCATCGAGCTTTAATTTGACTTTAAAAACCCATTTAGAACCAATAATAGCCTTACCATCAGGTAAAACTGTAAGATCCCAAGTATCATTTGCTTTCAAGGCCTATAACTCAGCCTCCATAACACTTACCTATTTGGGATTAGTTTTAGTCTATTCATAAGAACTAGGTTCCTTCATATTTGAAACATTAGCTAAAAAAGATAGGTACTAATCTGTGATATAGGGAGAAACCAAAAAAGGAAAAGTTAGAGGAGTATGAGGAGAAAAAAATGAGAAGATTAAAAAACAACACTAGAAGCATGAGATTGAATGGTATGAGATACAAAATCCTGCATCCATACAGGTTTAGAATTCTGTCACTGACTCCTCCTAATTATAGGTGCTCCTGGATGAACCACAACCTTAGTAGATTGAGGTACATCAGAAAATGATTCAATAGATGGAGAGGTAGGAGAAATAGGAAAGGAAGGACTTGAATTGGAATGAGGAATATCAACTGAATTTGGAAATGAAATAGGAATAGGCAAAGGTGTGGAATCAGTGGTGTCTAAAGTGCTTTGGAAAGGAAAAATCTATTTATAAAAGACAACATCTCTGGATATAAAAATCTGTTGAATTTGCAAATTGAATAGTTTATAAGCCTTTTAACCAGGTGAATAACCAATGAAAACAGATTTTAAAGCTCTTAGATCTAGTTATCTTTGTGAGGATAAACATTGGATGCATAACATAGACAACCAAAAGCTTTCATGAAGGAATAATCTGGAAGTTTTTGAAACAAAAGTTGATATGGAGTGTTCCAACTAAGAACAGAAGAGGGCAGCCTATTAATAATATAGGTAGTAGTACGAACTACTTCACCCTAAAATTGTTTGGGTAAACCAGATTGAAATAAGAGAGCCCTAGTAATATGTAGTAAATTTATGTGTTTCCTTTCAACCATTCAACTGTGGAGTGTAAGGAGTAGATCTTTGGTTAACAATACTAAAAAATGAAAATAGAAATTGACAATTATGATTAAAAAATTTAGTCCCATTATCAGTTCTAATAGTTTTAATGGTACTATTTAACTATGCTTGAACAAGTTTAAAGAAATTGAGAATAACTTGTTCTGTTTGTAAATTTTATCTCAAAAGATAAGTCTAAATAGCACGACTAAAGTCATTGACTATAGTTAATAAAAATTGAGCATCACTTAAGGAAGATTTTTTATAAGGACTCCATATATCCATATGAATCAATTCAAAACATCTACTAGTGCTGATAGTACTATGAGGAGACACTAGTATACTTTGCTTAAATACGTGAACAATATTATAAAGAAAAGAAAGTTTGGAATAAGTCAAGTCATTTAACATAATATTCAAATGCTTGGTTACAAGAATAGAAGGATGTGCTAGCCTAATATGCCAAGATTGAACATCATTGGCTACGTTGTAATAAGCTAGGTTATTAGATATTCTATCTAACAAGCATGTATGGTGGTGTATTGCTGGAGAAGAAAAAGAATTATGATCTAGTATGTACATACCAGAAATAACCTTTCCAATTAAAAGAACCTCACTATTCTGAAGTTCCTGCAAAACATAAAAATGGGCATATAAATTTTTTTAAATATTTCCTGAGAATGCAAGTTTATTGACAGACAAGAAATTATACTTAAAAGTTGCAACATTTAAGGAAGAAGTAAGAACAAGTTTGGCACTCAATCTAATATCTCCTATATAATCAACTAACCTAATGGTACCATTAGGAAGGTAAACAAGTGTATATCTATTTACAAGTTTAGGTTTAAGAAACAAGCACAGATCAGTACACATCGAATTAGAAGCCCCTGTATCTATTATCCAAGAACCATGTTCAATTGAATCAAGAGAACTAAAACTATGGCTTAAAGTGTTACCTGAAAAATCCTAAAGATGAGCAAATTTGATGATGTTCTATTTGTCACTTCTAGCTTGAATATGAGTTTCTCTAGCTTTAGACTTCCCTCTCAAAAATTTCTCAACCTCTTGTTAAATCATGTTAGTTATATCAGACTTCCATTCTATAACTAAACTAGTAGCACACTTTGATTCTTCCAGTGGGGAGTCTAACATGTTTAAAAAAGATTTTAGTCCACCATGATACTTCTTATCTTTGGATCCTTTGTACCACTCCAAATACCCATTAAGCTTGAAAAATGTATCCTTAGTATGTCTCTTCATTTTGCAAAATTCACAAACCAAATAATCCTTATTCTGACCCTTTTTTTCCATTACCCTTGACTCCATTGACATTATGTGTTTTAGTAAACATGTCTTCTTCAACATCATTAGAAAAATTCATATGCACTTCCTTTTGTTTTTCTACTTTCACAATCATAGCGTCTACCTTATCAAGATTAGGCAATGGATCCATAACCAAGATTTGATTATGTCGAGCATCATATATTTTATTAAGCCCCATAAAAAATTGCATTAATCTCTCGACAAACTCATACTCACTTGTTTTCGTATCAGTACCACGCTCACAAGTTGGAATCGATGCCAAGTAGTGTAGCTCATCCTATACTTGAGCTTGGTGAAGTATTTGGCAACGGAAATATCTCCTTGGGAAATCAAACATACCTCCCTTTTGATCTGATAAAGGAGAGGACTATTACAGTCGCCATATCTGCGTTCCAACTCTTTCCACATCCCATGACCTGATGTCATATAGAGGAAAGCATCGACAATCTCATTTGAAATCGAGTTCAGGAGCCACGAATTGACCATGTAGTCCATGCTACACCAGTGTTCATAATGTGGAGAGTCGTCGCTAGGCTTCTGACAGCATCCCATCACAAATCCTAACTTCACCTTTGCTCCCAACATTATCTGTATGGCTCTGCTCCAAAATAAGTAGTTGCTCCCATTCAGTGCAATTAATACTAAGACCATCCCTAGATGATTGAAGCTCTGCAGATTCAACGAATTCTCATCATCGTGGAATTACAAATCAAACTCATCATGAGTTTCTTCTTAAGTACTCGACACCATGGTCGATTATTCACTATCATAACTCAATAAACTCCATGAATTAAAGCTTAGAAAGTAAGATTGAGAACTACTCTAATACTATGAACAAAATCTAAAGCTCTGAATACAATAATAGTAGAGAGAAAAAGGAAAACTACTTTATTTACTGAACTTCGATAATCTTCTTTCTGAAGTCCGAAATATGTACATAATAAACAAACATTGATAGATGTTCAATACAATGTCGTAACATAACTAAGACATTAAAATAAATGGCATCCTATAACAATGAAATAGTAACAACTTTATACAATAGAACACTTAACAATCACAACTACATATTCTATAATAATAAATATTTAACTATAAATTATAGTGTTTTCATTATAATTATATCATCTTTTTAAAAATTTTAACTCATTTACACAATTCCATTGAAGTAACATACCAACGTTCTTTATAAGTGTTTCCTAAATCTTATAACCAATTTTGTCCATAAGTATAATCTATATTCATTTTATTTTTCCAATATATGTAGGCAATGTATAAATAACCTATATCATTGCTTCATATGGCTATGGTAATGTCATTGGATAACATTTTTTTTAATTGAATAAAATTTATTGTTGAGAATGAAAATGAGTTAAAAAATTCATTAAATTTAGTATAATTTATGTTTATTATAATTTATGTACTCCATCAATATTTGAAAGATTCATTTCACATTTCATCCTATAAAAACACCTTATAATCTTGCCAGAGAAATCAAATCCATAGGAATTGATGCTATTAGTCCATTGTACAAGCTTTTGATACTTGTCTTTTATGCTATTGCGATGCAGATTTTTAATGACTTGTAGGTAAAGAGGATGTCACTCTTCACTGTAAATCCAAAGATAACGACCTAGAAGTCCATGTCCATCGCGTTAGAGAATCATGAGTTTTAGTTTTGACTAAAACATCTGGGGTACATCGTTGTTCTTTTATGGGTTTGATTCAGATGGCAGATCCATAATTTTTTATGTGCTCAGTGCCACGATGGATATCTGCAGGATTAAGAGAACCAGCAATTGGAGAGTTCGTGTGGATGGTGTTCGTGGATTTAAAGACATGCCCACTTATGAAGATCGTTTCTTTAAGTGTAAATAAATAAACTTATAAATAAATAATAAATAATTTTCTATAAGTGGAAATAATAAATAAATAAATAGAAGATATTTTTAATGAAAACTATAAGTGATTACGTCTATCATTTGTATTTGAATATATTTACTTTTATAGAAATTATATTTACAACACCCTTTGCCACTTTTATTAGGAAGGGTTCATGTAGAAGTGGCAGGAATCAAGCAGGAAAACGAAACGGTTAATTCTCATTTTAAAAAAGATAAGTAATTTTAAAGCTTAGTATTTAATTAGTAGTATGGAGTAAGCTTTCATTCTAATCCTAATACAAGCTTTGTGGATGCCTGTGCTTCTATTTTTTAAAAACTATATGTAGTGATATTCAATAGCAGTAGCATAGAGATAATTTTTTGCTCAAGCAAGGGTAACATTAAAAAATAATGTGATAGTGCCTATTTCATACATATTTTAGGCATGGTTTCATAGTTAAAATCCAAGGTTTGAGATTGATTTCCATGTGTTTTTTTTATGCTTAATTGATTAAATTTTGAATAAGATGTTGCTTATGATATTTTTGGAGAATGTGTTTTTTTAGGTCTTAGTCAGTAATTTGGTGTATATATAGAGTTGGATAAATTATAAAATCAAAATGAGGATAAAAAATCATCAAGTAATTAAGTTTCACACTTTGTATCATGATCATGTCACAAACCATGGAGTGTTTATAAAGAAAACATCAAGAGAGGAGACAAAGACAGGAGGCTTATAGCTAGAGTCACAGTTATGATCCTGGCCGTAGTTTTTCTCTAGTCACATACATGGCTTGTCCCATGGCCATGATCTAGGCTATGGGACAGTCAAGCAATTCATGCATAAAAGTATAACTTTAGGTCTTTTAATAAAATTTTTTATCCTTAGAGATCTAAAGCCGCCATTAAGAGACCAAGGGTAAATTCTAAGTCATCTTTACAAGGATTTTGAGCAAATAGAAGTAGAAGATTTGATTTAAACATCAAGGAATTGAAGATCAATATTGGTTTTCTAACAAGAGTTATAAAAGATTCAAGGATTTAAACATCATGAGAATGAGCTTCTTAATCCCTATTTCTTTTATAATTATTGTTGTCTATTTCAATATATTCATAAACTAATTTTCTTGTAAGATCTAGATTTTTATGAATACTAAGATATAGTGTTTATTGTTCTTGAGACTTTGATTCAATGTTGAATATCCAGATTTTGCCTTAGATTTATCTATAAGATTAATGAAATTGGTTTTGATTTCTATGAAACAGTAAGTGTCAATTCTAATTATTTTATTTCATGTATTTAGATTAAAAAAATCATCTATGTGAATAGATCAACCCACGCATGATGAATCTTTCATGGAGATCTAGAGATAGACATACATAAAACTTTTGGATTAGGTGTAAATGTAATCAAAATAATAGATTCCATAGATCAAATTAATGTTTCCAATTAATATTTTGATTAGGAAGAACTTTTGATTGATCTACTAAGATTGATAGGGATTGTATAAGTTAAGAGGGAGTATGATTCACTTTAGCAAGTTTACAGTCTAAATAAATACAAAAAAACTGTTGAATTGAAGTTAAATGATGAATATGAACATGTGTTAGAGGTATTAACCATCTAGGTCCTAATTTCTTTGATGGTTTATTAAATCTAGTGAATATTATTTGAATTCTTAGTTACTTGTTAATTTAATTTAGTTAATCAATTAATCAATCATTAATTTAAATAGATTAAATATTGAAGAGACAAAGATCGTTAGTAGTCCATCATAGTCATTATGGGATCGACAATTCAAACTCCTAATAAGTTATACTACGATGTTATAGGTGCACTTGCTTATTTATGGTCTTAGTATCATTAGTTGAGATTTGAATTTATTTTTATTAAAATTTTAGTAGTGTTGACTGCACATTAAGTTTTTAGTGTTGTTTTCAGAAATTATTTTTAGATATTAGAAAATTATGATCTTTGTTAGACTAATTACTTTTGATTTTGCTTTTATTTTTTGTTTTTTTTTATTATTTTCTGTGTTTTTATTTGTTTAAAAATCTTCTTCTTTTGATATCTTGTATTGATCTTTTGATTTTTAGATTGGGTATGACATTGTATGATAAGAAATCAATCCATAGATATTTTTGCACCTGATCCTAAAGTTGAAAGAAGTTTCTTATAAAATTAAGGGAGAAGATATATGGAAATTCAAAGAAGCTTGAGGTTCATCAAACCAAGTAAGAGGCAATAAAGGATAGAGAACTTAGACTACGAGCTAAACTTACTATGGAGGATTTATCATGGCCTTTTATAAGATATTGAGTCTAGCATACATAAGCTGAGGGTAGAGGCAACAAACTTTGAGATTAAACATCAAATGATTTAAATACTCCATAATTATGTAGAGTTTGATGGTTACTAGATGATAAAACAAATGCTCACACAAAAAACTTTTTGAAGATCTGCGACACTTTTAACCTTAATGAAGTATTAAAGGAATCAGTGAGGCTCAGATTGTTTCTCTTTACATTGAGAAGTAGAGCCAAATCATGGTTGAAGTCCAATCCTCCTAGTTCTATCACCTCTTAGAATCAACTTGCTAAAAAAATTTTAACGAGGTATTTCTACCTTCCAGGCTATCTAAATTACATAATAATATTATATCCTTCTAATAATGGGATTAAAAGGCCTTATTTTATGTATGAGAGAGATGGAAGGAGATCCTGAGGAAGTGCCCCCATTATGGCCTTGATTTGGTGATGTTAATGTAGATGTTTCATAGTGGTATGAGTTATGCCATAAAACAATTGATAGATGTATCTTCTGGGCGTATTGCAAGCTTCAAGACGTTAGAGTAGTTCCAAGAACTTATTTAAAATATTGCTATGAATAACTATCATTGGGTAATGTATGTCAGAAACCTAAGCCAAGTGATTGAATTCACAATATTGATGTAGTCACATTATTGGAGGCTAATTTGATAATTTTACAAGGAAACTGGATAGTATGATGATAGCACCCATAATAGCTCAAGTTATGAGCTATGATTTTTTTGGGGGGAGGGCACCTAAATCATAAGTTCTAAACGTTATAAGCTAGAGGGCATATTGAACTAGTTGATTATTTTGGGAATAAGAAAAATAACTTGTGTGGTAGCATCTATAACCTAGGATAGAGGAATCACCATAATTTTTTGTCGTCAGATTAAGCCCAACAACGAAAATCCATCCACTAAAATTTTAGTCCTAACACCAACCTAGGTAGCCGAATTAAAGGAACTCCTAGCTAAGTACAATATAATGTTAGATGCCTACTTTTAAAATATTAAAACATCAATCAAGAATATAGAAAACCAAGTGTTGCAGCTAGACATGAGCATATCTAAAAGATCACCAAGTACTTTACTATGGAACATAAAGATAAATCTAAGGGAGCAAGTATATATGGTGGGCATGAAAGTTGATGAGGAGACACCTTTAATCAGAGAGGAAGTTGAACAAGCTAAGGAGGAAGATATTAAGGAGGTTGCAGTTAAAAAAAGTGAAGAGTTCGAAGAGAAAAGAAGAAAAAAAGAAGAAAGAAGTCCAGGATTATAAGCCACAACTTTTATACCCTAGTAGACTTTACATGGAAAAGGAATAGGTGAATATAGGTCATTTCTGATTCTTATTAAAAATTCACATATTAACATGCCTTTTGTGAAATCTCTTTTATAAAAATCCAAATACGTGAAGTTCATGAGTGATCTCCTTGTGTAAAAAAAAGAAAGAAAAAGCTCTTCAAAGATGACTACGAAGGAGAAATATGCAATAGTGTTCATGGAAAGGTTACCACAAAAGTTAAAAGATTCAAGAAGTTTATCAATTTTTTGTGCTATTGATCGCATGCATTTGAGTGAAACATTACCTAATTTAGGTGTTTGAATAAATCTTATGCAACATAATATGTTTCATGAACTAGGATTTGAGATTATGAAGCCTACTATGATGAGCATGCAATTAGCAGAAGGATTTGTTAAGTATATAAGGAATATAGTTAAATACGTGCTTTTAAAAGTTGATAAATTTATATTTTCAATTAATTTGATAACCTTACCCTAATTCTAGGTATGCCATTTTAAATGACTTTAAAAGCATTAATTGATGCTTTAGAAAAGAAATTGACTCTTAGAATCAAGGATGAATCTACTACTTTCTCTAACTATGAAACAATTAAGCCGTCTTTCAATAAGACATAAAAATATTCTTCTTTGAGTACATCTAATGGTGGAACTTCGAGTATTGGGCAACGTAAGGTAGAACATGATCCATCGGAGCTCAATTTAATGATGATACTAGGCTATGATTATAATGAAGTGGAGAAGTGGTGCACCCTCAATTTAAAGGAATTTAATAAATGGAAAAAGGATGACAACAAGGATACAATAAACTTCAAAAGGAAGGAAAAAAAAGAAAAAGAGGGCTTAGAATAAGAATATTGAAAATAGATTAGCTAAATGAGATTGTCCAACTTATGATGTTAATCAAGTGCTTGTTGGTTTGTTAGAACTTATTACATTTAGATTGCATTTTAGCATGCTTTATTTAATTTGATTTGCATATGGTTTTTATATTATGTTTTTCTTTACTTTCATGTCAAACTTGTTGCTAATTTGTGTTAATTATGATTAATTTTGCTTAAGGATGAATTAGAGAGCCTTGGAACACAAATTAAGTGGAAAACTTACATAAATTGAAAATTTTAGAGTGTGTTTCACAGCTTGAACCACAACCATATCACAGGTTGTAAGTTTTGGGTAGTAAGGTGCACGGCTTAAATCATGGCCATGAAACGAATGTGACCCAAGCTATAAAAATCACTAGTATGATTTTAAAACAAGATAAACCTAACTCTCTCGTCTCTTTTCACCTATCTTTCTACCCTCTCTCAACTCTCTCATCTTCCAACACCTACCCAACACTAAATCACCTAACTATCTCATCTCTTTTCAACTATCTTTCGACCCTCTCACAACTCTCTCGTCTTTTAACACCCATCAAACATTAAATCAGCTCTTAAACTTGATTTTTGAAACTCAATTCAAATTTTACATCAAACACTTGGAACTTGGGATTTGTTTTCATGATCTAGGGTTTACATATGTTTAGGGTGTTCTTATTCTATTTGATGTGATTTTCCATCAACTTTGAAATTAATTATTGATATAAGATGTACTAGCATGTGAATTAACCATTATTCAATATTACCCATTCACTACAAGTTGAATAGAATAAATTTTCACATGATTGTAGATGTTATGCAAAATTTGGGTACCTTGTTCTTGCTAAATTACGGTTTTAATGCTTTTTTGAGTTTATTGGAATACATTGATATTTATGGGACTTATAAAACCATCTGTTGATGCTAAACAATCTATGGAAGATTGTAGTGAACAAAATTTAAATGAATATTAAGGTTTAGAGTGTTTAAGGAGTTAAATTGATATACGTTATGCTTGATTTGGTTAATGATGGCATGTGTTTTTTTAATTAGGATTTTTATTTTTATATATGTCTAAAGGAGTTTACATGATGTTTGTGATTCATAAACATCTTAATATCTTTTCCATTAAACTTAGGTGATGAATTTGGCATGACATTCTTATAAGTTGAGTTGGATGGTTGATTATTTTAAATGAAACATAAGCCTTAGACCTAAACAATTTTGGGATCATTATTTGTTACGTGAAGTGTGTTTTGAGTATCATTATTTGTTACGTGATCATTATAATGTATATTCATGATTACATAGCTTATAGAATTTGGGTTTTTGGTATAGCTGTGATTATTTAAAGTTTTCTTAGTTTTTTTTATAGAGATCATGCCAATACATAAGACATTGACATGTAGGACATATACAAAGGAAACCTCCTCCTCCGAAAGCATAGATATTGAACCAACTGCACCTAGATTCAACAATCCCAAGGCTTTAGCCAAGTATCAGGAATTTAAGAAGCTTTGAATTGAACCCGATAAATATTTAGTTTTTAAGGACTTAAAAGCTTTGGATGTAGCTAACACCATTAGGCACTACTTCATGTCAAAAGGTTAGGATTTGTTTTTAGAGATTAATGAGCTAGGTTATGAGAACCTGTTATGCAAATTTCTATCCATCTTTTACATTAAGAAGTATTTTGCAAAGTTGGAGGACAATTATGTAGTGAAATTCCAATTAATTGATAAACATTTCTCAATGTCTTATTAGGATTTTAATGTAGTGTTAGGAGTAAAGGCTCAGAAGGGGAGAAACCTTCCATCCACCAGAAAGGCCTGGTTAGAATTTATAACTTAGGGTGAGATCTTATGGTTATTGAGTGAGAATGGAGATGGAGATTTTTAGGCTTGTGTTAACAAAAGTGCCAAGATTTAGACCCTAGAATGTGGAATCTTGCATAGATTGGTCATATATACTAGAGGGGTTAGACATGAGAATTCTGAGGCAATTAACCAAGGTTATATAATCCATTTATAATGCATGGTGAATATAATGAACTTTAACATAAGGGATGCATTAGCCCATCATTTCAACCACTAAAGTAAGAAGACAAAAGGGTCGCTTAATGGATTCTTTTATATCATAAAATTGGAAATGAACTTGAGGATCATGTTGAATAGAGTAAATATAAGGAAGTTAATTAATATGAAGCCTTAGATATCTCAATTTGGATTCAGATGGGTTTATTTACAAGAATTTAGGGCACCTTAGGCTTAAGGTAGCTAAAACTCCTCCAGATGAACAAGACATGAGTGAGGAGATGGAAGAGGATGATGATGACGACATCGAGGACGGACTTTCTATAAGGTTAGATCCATCACTGACTACATAGATTAATCAATTGAGTCCCCAGGCGGATGCCATGCATGTGGAGATGGGAACATATATTTCTAAGTATGATAACAGATGGGTGGAACATTAGCAAGCACAATAGCTAAGATGGGAAGAGGAGGAGGAGGATCAAAGGTGACATTAGTAGAGATGGTAATAGTAGTCGATGATATGGAAAGAGTTTATATAAGATCATCATCAACCGCTACCATTAGTTGATGATTGATACTATGTGCTACGAATCATTGGGTGACCATGTTTGATTTTTTTTTCTTTTTATTGCTTTGCTTTTCATTGTATTTTCTTTTCTTTTGATTTATATTTCATCGTAGATATTATGTTTAAACATTTTCATTTATAGGATTTATTTTCCTTTATTTTATGTTTATAGTATTTCATCAATCTTTGTCTAATCATTTTGCAAGCTTGTATTTAATGATATTATTTAAATAAGAAATAAGTGTTATGGGCCAAATTGATAGAGTTTTAATGGTTAATTTGTTGAATTATGAACCTTAATTCAGTGCTTAATTGTTAAATTTATGTGTTATTATGTTTAATTTGCAAGATGGAGCTTAATAATGAAGATTGGAGTTAAAATATGAAGAAATCTTCTCCTTTCTATCCATTAATGGCCCCCTGGTAGGGTCACATTGATGGAAGAATGGGGGACCGTTAATGGGTTCTGCAATCAAGCATTAACGGCACATTCTCAGGGTGTCATTGAAGGGAGGTAGGCAAGATGTCATTGATGAGCATAGTTAATAATATCAACCTCAAATCTCCAAGATTGTAGCTTTGACATGTTGCTAATGAAATCCTTTGTCTGCTAACACCAAGTGGGAGCTCTTCAGGTCCAAAAAACATCTACAAACTTACAGAAAACATGCAAAAGATTGGGGAGAACATATCTGCCACATTTTGGAGAGAATTCCTTTTATCTTATCTTAGCTTTTCTTTAGTTCCTTGCTTTAAACACTTTGTATTCGGATTTTTGAGTGTATTTATGAGTTTCTGAATATTGAAGCTTGCTGTTAAGACTTATATCTGAGTCTAGGAATCATCTAAGGGGGTTTCTAAACTCAGATTACTTCTTATTTTGTTCCATTTTTTAGATTAATCAAGGTTGATATTTTAATGCTTATATCCATTAATGTTCTTGATTTTTCTGTAAGATCTTAATGGATTAAAATTTGGCTGGAGTTTAGAATCAAGTTGGGAGTTCAAGAAACATCCAGAAGTCTTTCTAGGTTTTGTTGTAACATCTAAACTTTACATTTAAGTTCTTAATTTTAGATATATCAAAGTATGTTGTATAATTGTATATCTTGTATGCTTTGATGCAAATGTGTGGCTAATCATTTTTGTTGCTATGGATTGATGTTGTAATGATTTTAAAGAGTTTTAAGACATGTTAAAGTGTGTGGATTTTGTTTATTGAAGGTTTAAATGAACCAAGTTTAAGCTGGCCACTTAAGATTAGTCTTTAAGATAGTTTAAACATGAGAAATCATCTTAAATTGTTAGAAAAATCAATAAGCAACACGAATTAATCCTTGCATAATCAACCTTGAATTTTTTTTGTGAAAGTTAGAGTTCTAAGATTAATTTTTCAGAACTCACCTTCTTGAAATTAAAGTCTATTTACTTGATTTTAAAGCATAACCAAACTTTAGACAAGATTAAATGGAGAAAAAGCAAAGTCTTAACCCTAACTTTGTTTTGATTTTGTGAAGGACTTTAATTAGACTTTAAATTTATTTTATAGCTTAATTAAATCATCAATCATCTAATCCATAGCTAATTTACACATTTGGTAATTTTTATAATTTTTCAAAAGCAATTAAAAATCATTTTTGAAGTTTTTAAGCCAAGGTAGTCTAGTTTAAGCAATTTTCATATTTTTAATCAAATTGTCTAGATTTTTCCTAGATAATTGTAATCTAATCTTCCTAATAATTAAGCAACATATTTCCCGTGGATTCCACAATCAGAGTCTAAAAATTACTCCACGTTTTTACTTTTGCGATAGATGCACTTGCCATTATTTCGTTGGTTTTCAGAGTGAAATCGTTTCAAAATCATACAAAGTTTTAAAGTCATGTAAATATCGCAAAAATTAGTATTTTTTTGTTTACGTTAAAATATTTTGAATTGGGTTAAGAACTGAATGGAATTGGTTTTGTATGAATTGATTAATGTTTGTATAAATTTTGTAATCTAGATTGTTGAACAAGTTTTGTTGAGCTCCAAAATTAGCACAGTTGACTTAGGAAAAGAAGTTAGTATACTTCTAAAGCTACAAAATTTACAGAATGTTATAACAATGTGTCAAGAAGCTACCCACCAAATTTCATGGCAATTTGATGAAGAATGAAGAAGATACGATGAAAATATCACGTGGTGCTACAAGTTGTCAATACAAGCATCGGTTGATCGAATGACCATTGGTAGACCGAATGAGGACCATTGGTCGACTAAATGAAGACTATTGGTCAATTGAATGACTGTAGGTCGATAAAATATGGACCATTGGTTAATCGAATACAAGCCAACAGTCTACCAAATGACCCATTCAGTCGACCGAGCATGTTAGATACACAACGTAGCTTTGCAATGAGCATATTTTGCAATAGATAAAGCTTTTAATGAATTATAACATTAGGTCACAGCTATAAATGACTATAAGGCCTGAAGATGGGAATAAATATGTGTGGTGTGGTTTATGATATGAGAAATATAGTGAAAGTATTGTACAAGTGATTTTAGCTTACTTAAGGTTGTTTATGGGTATAGTTGCATATTTTGTGATGTATTTCATATATAAAATTTTTTATAAACCCTTCAAGAGTGATATTTTGTAAGGTGATTTTTTGGGATTATTCTTGAGCCTTGAAAAAGAAGAGTGATAGGATATTTCTTAGCCTTAGAAAATGGAGTGAATGGTTATCCTTGAACCTTGAAAAATGATTATACTCGTAATGTTGAATTTGAATTGATTGCATTAAGAACAAAAATCTCAATATTGGGGTTGAGGACTGGATATAGGGAAAGTGAACTGCTCCGAACCAGAATAAATACGTTGTTTCTTTTCTTCCCTTTTCCCTTTTTTTAATATATTTATATTAAATTGTTTTATTTACTGCTTAATTCAATTAATTAATAATTGTTTAGCATCCACTTTCAATTAAATTTGTGAAAGACTTATGTTTAATAATATAGAAGAAATTTTTAAGAGCCTAATTCACCTCCCCTCTTAGGTGCCATATAACACCAAAAAATACCAAAGAACACATCCCTATTAATAGCTTTAAAAAAACATTATTGTTATCCTTAAGTGAGGTTCCATTGAAGAATAAGCAGAAGATAGAAGAATAATAATATATTCAAATGGCATCATTAAGCTTTATTATGCGATGCCATTAGAATATCTAAGATCATAAGAACAATGGCACATAATGATGGTGCTATTATATTTAAGGTGTCGTGCTATTATAGTCCTTTTGTAGAAAAATCATTAAATTAGAAAAAAGCGGTATAAATTTTAATAATTTACTTATTAACTTCAGTTTTCGACAGGTATTTTGTAACAAATATAAAATCTGTTGATACAAACCGATACAATCAGTAAAAATTAATATTTTAATTTGATATGATATTTATTTTTACCGTATCATTTTTCTATTGATACGGTATAAATCGGCCAAAATCGGTTTATATTGATATTAAAAACACTGGTTCATAGTACAGAGAGTCAGAACCTCCACGCATTTGTCTCTTTGGTATGAACAGGCTAGTGTCGTACGACATTCATAAGTAGTTCTATGGGAAAAGACCAGTTGGTTTCCTAAAGTCTGCGGTTTTAGGTTACCGTTTGAAAAGAAAAGAAAAAGACAGCTATCCGCATTACACGGAATTGATCCATGTTTAGATTGGAATAGCAAGATTACAAATAATTGAAAAAAGGAAATATTGAAGACTAATAGTTAATGATAAGTAATTTGAATTAAAATATGTCAGACCTTTTTTTGTTTTGGAACATGAAATTTATGGTTTAATTTATATAACTATATATATATTTTGCATACTTTAAAATTGTTGGTTCTTCTATTACTTGAAAAATATATAACATAAAATGTTATGAAATGGAAAGTCTTTAAAGTATTGACTGTAATGGGCTTGTCCAAAATGGATACAAGCCTTGACTTTT